>PVKP010017200.1:0-46624 GCA_004027715.1 Plecturocebus donacophilus
ACTCATAGGCGGGTGTTGAACAATAAGAATACATGGACACAGGGAGGGGAGCACTATACACTGGGGTCTGTTGGGGGGAAATAGGGGAGGGACAGTGGGGTGTGGGGAGTTGGGGGGAGATAGCATGGGGAGAAATGCCAGATATAGGTGAAGGGGAGGAAGGCAACAAATCACACTGCCACGTGTGTACCTATGCAACAATATTGCATATTCTTCACATGTACCCCAAAATCTAAAATGCAATAAAAAATTAAATTAAAAAAAAAAAAAGAAAAGAAAATGGCTTGTGTGAAAATTTGTCCAAGGCCTTTGGAAATTCTCAGTAGGCTAAATCAATGAATTAAATATGGTCTTGCTTTCTCATCTCTTTAAAAACATCAGGAATTTATCAGTAACATACAAGAAAACATGTTCCTTTGAGAGAACTTATGTTGCCTCACAAGTTATTTTACTTTTAAGACTTTGATGGTCCAATTCTTTACTAATTATAACCTAGTATCAGTTCGTCTGGAATAGAAATGTGATGTAATAACGCTCCCTGGATTTTTTTTTAACCAAGATTACATTTTGAATCTTCTAGTCTTCTGACATGGGGTCATGGCAATTCAAGCTTTACATTTTGACCACACATCCTTGGTTTTATACTTCAGTTGCTTTTAAAGAGTCATCTGATTTTGGTCATTTAAACTAAATCTATTTTGCTAATAATAAGAGCTAATATTTATTGTGTGTGTACTAGATGCCAGACAATGTTCTAAGAGTATGATCTCCTTTTATCCTGATGTAACCCTAGAAATTGCCATTATTTCCAATTACAGATATTCATCTATTTGGGAATATTCTGAGTATTGACCACCATTTGGTCTAAGGCTTCTACATCTTTTTCAACTTGGAGAAAATTTTGGAAATTTTCTTTCTCAGTCAATCTTCAAAACACAAGATTTCTTGACCCACTATTTATGCTGGTTCTCTGAGAAAAAAATTAGTTTACCCCTGGGGAGGAGGGCTTTAAAAAGTGAGAGAAATCGCAAAGACAGGAGGTTGTCACTCAAACAAATAGATATGCTAAAGCTACTGGCAGAGAGAGACTAGCCGGTAGTGGAATAATAATTAATATTTTATTACCCTCAGAGCTTCGTTCTTTTTCATTAATGTTTGAATAAGATAGGTCTGTTTTCTAATGTTTTCTAATGTATGTTTCTGGGTCTACTTACTTGTCCTGTATGTTTTGTCCTTTCTCCCCTTTCAGGTTTTTTCTTTCTTGTTTCTATCACTCAGTTTGAGGTAGCCTTTTGGGTCCCTTTTTGCTTTGAAGATATCTTCTTTTTTTTTAATCCTTGCTTTCTGTTGGAAGAGTCTTTACTTCTATCATTGCCATTTTTAAAAACTATGTTATTTTTCCATTCCTCCCTTTTCATCCACTTAGCCAATTGTGATCTGTTTTCATTCATTCGGTTTTTAATTACAAGCTTCCTTTCATGGTGCTTTTTCTCTGCTCTCCTTCATAATTTTCCTTCATCTCTTCACAACTTATTTTTTTCTTCTCTAATTAACTGGCAGCTTATTTAACTACTCAGGTATTTATGATTTCTCCCTAATTGGTCCTTCTTTCTCCTTTCCTTAGGATCTTCTTCCAGCACTCAACTTGGTAATGCATTGAGTTGAAACAGAAGGACCTCATGATTTTTCCATTACTCAATCATTCTCTATCGTTCAGACACAAGTTCATGAAATTACCTACCATGCTTTTAGGCCTCAATTCTCCCTTTAGCTTAGATTAAAATGTGACACGTGTAGTCAGAAGTTGCCTGCATTAATCACAGACAGAATATAAGGAACAAAGCGCACCAGGAGGTAAGGACTGGAGTGCAAGAGCTTCTGACTAGTGAAAAGCAAGATACCTACACGTGCAGAGAGTCAGAAAATGGTCCTCTCAATCAAGATGTGGGAGATGAGCTGGAGTTTCCTTTGTTTCCCTGAAGTTGCAAGTCTTTGAAAACGAAAGCAATTTTGAAAAATACAGTTACAAATGTTTCCTGGGGCCTCACTGCCTTTTTTTGGAGACAACTTTCCATGTCACCTCGTATTTGTTTGGTTCTTATTTCCAAAAGGGATTGGTATTATATCAATTCATCTTATTAATAACTCTAAGAGAAAAAAAAAAAAGACTGCAGTGAAATCGCCCAGTTCACAGGTGAGCTTGCTCAGGTAAGGAGTTTCATTTGTCCAATCTAATGTAAGATTTAATAACAAACAGGGTTATTGGTCTATATCTGTTAAGTTCTGTGCTTTCTCAAGATTAGTTCCCTGCCACTCTTCCTTACTTACCTATGCACTCCCTGCTTCTGTATTCCTGTTTTCTCTCCTTTTACAACTTTTGGAATCTTTCACATTTTATCACTAGAGAAACAGGATGACATGAACTAACTGAAAGAGAAGAAAATAGTCACCACTTTCATGTGTTCAAATGAAGTTGCTCATACTCGATCTATTTAAACCTCATCTAATAATTAGTCAGATACAAAGATACTATCTCTAAGGGGTTCATTTAAAAATTCAGTTGAAATAGAAGACAGATAAATCAAGGATAAAAATGACAGTGAAGGCAGGTCATCCCCACTGTTTAGTAAGGAGGAAGTCCAAGAGCCTTCCATAGTGAGATGGCTGAGGAACAGAAGGCAAACGCTTATTTTAGGTTTTATGTTTGCTGCCTTTATTGCTCTTAACACTGCAGACTTCTCCAGCAACAGCAGCAGCTGTGACCCTCCCCAGGTTCTGGAATACTCGGAAATCCAAACTTTGTCTCCCACTGCTTCTGTATGGAGGGAAAAACAATGAACATTCCCCAAAAAGCTTCCTATCACAAGTGTCTACAAATTCTTTCAGTGTGCTCTCAGGATATGCCATCATGTGTCAGCTTCCTTGTTTACTTTCTCAGAGCCTCGAGGGACTGCAACCTGTGTTTCTGTGAAACATTTACAATTCCTTTTTGAGACGGAGTCTCACTGTGTTGCCCAGGCTGGAGTGCACTGGTGCGGTCTCAGCTCACTGCAACCTCTGCCTCCTGGGTTCAAGGATCCTCCTGCCTCAGCCTCCCGAGTAGCTGGGATCATAGGTGTGCACCACCATGCCTGCCGAATTTTGTATTTTTAGTAGAGATGGGTTTTCACCACGTTGGTCAGCCTGGTTCTCGAATTTCTGACCTCATGATTCCCCCACCTCGGCCTCCCAAAGTGCTGGGATTACAGGTGTGAGACACTGCGTCTGGTTACAATTCCTTTTTTCCTGTTATTATTCATAAGCTTGTGCTCAAGGTCACCCATTTCACTGCTCACGTTTATTTTCAACTAGGCTTGAAATGGTACCAAAAAGGTGAAAGGAAGCTTCTGGCTTTGTCTCAAGTGAAGCAGGCACCTCCCTGTTGTAGCACATGCTTCTGCTTAGCTTCCTATAGGTCTTTTTTCATCCGTTCGACTTGCTCGCTCACTCACTTGCAATTGTAGGCATTTGCTTTATCATCCTTTGGTGAGGATGAGGTTGAAAGTGAGTGTAGGGGAGAATGGAAAGTGAATAGGAATGAAGGAGCAACTGAGCAGCTATGTTCTCTGGCCACCTAGTCCTAATGCAAAATTTGATAGCCCCCACCCAAAAGAATGTAAATCATTCTACTATAAAGACACATGCACTACTTACATGTACAGACATGGAACCAACCCAAATGCCCACCAATGATAGACTAGATAAAGAAATGTGGTACATATACACCATGGAATACTATGCAGCCATAAAAAGCAATTAGATCATGTCCTTTGCAGGGACATGGATGAAGCTGGAAGCCATCATCCTCAGTGAACTCACATAGGAACAGAAAACCAAACACTGCATGTTCTCACTCATAAGTGGGAGTTGAATCTTGAGAACACATAGAACAGGGAGGGGAACAACACACATCAGAGCCTGTTGGAGAGTGGGAGTTCAAGGAGAGAACTTAAAGGAGGGGTCAAAGGTACAGCAAACCACCATGCACGTATATACCTATGTAACAAACCTGCATGTTCTGCATATGTGTCTTTTTTTTAGAAGAAATAAAGAAAAAATAATAAAATAAAAAATTTGATAGCTCCATTGCACTACTTGATGGGAGACGCCAGCTGGGATGGCAGAGGGTCTGTGGTCTGTGGTCATAATTCTTGGTCCGATCTAAGCTGATGAAAACTGCTCTTGGAAATATTTATTAATAGTTCTGAAGCTAACTTGAATAACAAATCTTGTGTGAAAATAGATCTTATCCTGTTTCCCTGTCATCAGTCACTTTTCTAATTTCAACCTGGAATACAAACATATCAGATAAACTTAGGCTGTCTAAGGAGAAGCACTATATGTTTTTAATGACCAATAACAATTTATCTTTGAGAAACTTGTTTTTCACCACATTATGTAGCCCAGTAGATGGCTAAGGGAATTGCATTTTTCATAATCAACAACTCTCTCGGTGATGCTTTTCCAAATAGGCACACAAACCAAGAAAAATACATCATGAATGTTATTGAAAAAACTAGTTTTTTGAGACAATGGAAACATTTATTTGATTTATTTAAATGAAAGCAGAATGGCAGTGGCTTGTTTTTAATTCATGTTGTCTATGAAATTAAAGCATCTTGATTTTTCATGTTCATTGTTCCTCTTTTTAAATGGTCAACCTCAGTTGCCTATTACTTGCTCAAGTTGTTTAACCTTTGAGTATGTTTTTGATCAACAAGTAAATAAGTGTATTAAGATGCCATATTTTATCACATGGTCAGTAGTCTCTTTTAGAAAACCCATTTGTCCTCACAGAGTATTTACAGCCCCCAAAATATGTTATTTTCCGATAATGAAACAATGTTGTGCTTAGGAATCTGCTATTAGGAATAGACTATTTACTAGCACTCAAAATGCTAAAATTGAAAGAACTCTCATAAATATTTAGAAACTAGCATATGCAGTCACTTAAAATTTGGTGTGTAGGTACATTCCATAAATTTCAGAATCAACTTGACAAAGGAAGATGACTGATTAACACATGTTCCAAGTAATTTGTAAAATGATACTGATCACTTCTGAAGTCCTCTTAAACTTCACAAATTTGAAATATGTGGAAAGGTATATAAAAGTATCTTGATTTTGGATATAAAATCTTCATATTTTTTACACCAAACTCTGCAAGTAAAAGTGATAGTTTATGCTAAAATGTCAGTTTTTGCAACTAGCACAAAACTAAAAAGTGTTTTAAATACCTCAAAATAGATGACTATATAAAAAACCCTGTGCCTCAGAAATAAGTACGTAGAAATAACGTTTACCAAAATCAGGGTTATATGAATATATTTGCCTTTCCTTTTTCTTTTTTTTTTTTTGAGACAGAGTCTCACACTCTCATCTGGGCTGGAGTGCAGTGGCGCAATCTCAGCTCATCACAACATCTGCCTCCCGGGTTCAAGAGATTCTCCTGCCTCAGCCTCCTGAGTAGCTGGGATTACAGATGCCTGCCACCATGCCCAGCTAATTTTTTGTATTTTTCGTAGAGATATGGTTTCACCATGTTGGCCAGGGTGGTCCTGAACTCCTGACCTCGTGGTTTATCCACCTCGGCCTCCCAAAGTGCTGGGGTTACAGGTATGAACCACCACGCTTGGCCATATGAATATATTTTCTAACTGTGCCTTGAGTTGTTCATGTCAGCAACATTATTTATAATTAACTTAAAGCAGCATTTACACACATTTTTTTTTTGTAGGAAAAGGTCATCACTACACACAAGGGTAGATTATAAGGAATTTATAGAATACTTTTTAAAGAAATATTTTTTCTTTTACATAGAACATGTAAAATAGTATTATTTATAAGAGAAATGAAGTGAAAGAAATGACAGTTTTCAATAGGCTTGCACTAAAAACCCCAAAGACCTTTACATTACAGGAACCTGCTAGTTCTGAAAACAAAAGGCAAGCTAAAAGAATCTTTACTGTTTCACCTCCTTAGTTTGGAAAACGTAAAATCTGCTCTGAAAATAGAATATTTTATTCTTAATAACCCAAAACATTTTCAATAAGAAAATGGTTTTCGATATTCTATTAAATCATAGGAATCATCGGAGTGGTATTTATGCAAAATTCTGGATTAGTGGAGTACAAATTAAATAGGAATTATAGTAAAACAGAAACAGATTGTACAAGCATAACTCTAGAGGTACTTTAAAAGTTCAGCTACAAAGCAAGATTTGGAAACATGATTATTGAGTGACTGTGTAGGTAGCAGCTGTCTTCTGAGTTTTGAAGGGGCTGAATGTCTGAGTTTCCACAGCTTTATTTCAAAGAGGATGCCATATTGAAATGGCTTATCAATCGTTCCCCTGAATTTAATTTGAGAGAAAGATACCTATGAACTTCAGATAAAAGTGAGTGGCCAAGCTTTTGTCATGGGAGAAAGAAAAGATTTATAACCAGACACATACGATTGTTATTTACATTATTATTAATGCTTTTGAACATAAGTAAATCTAGTATTGCAAATATCACACAAAGAAGAGCTCCTACTTTGGGCTGGAGTGAGCTCAGAGAAAGGGTCCATGGATTTCCCCAGTGAATCTGATACTTTACTCTGGACAATTTTTCCCATCACTCCCTATTTATTGCCACGTTGTCCTCTTTTATCCTTCCATTGTGAATCACACAAACTCATATCATGGATGTAGGAGGAAAATAACACCCCTGATCCCAGGCCAAGCTCTGAACTAACCAAGATATACAGCAGGACTCTTGTGGATAGAGATCACTAGGTCTAATTTAGTTATTTGTTCCATACAGTTAGATGTAGCCAAAATTGGGCTTGATAACATTGTTCCAAATTGAATACTCATTCCAGAACATAAATTTTTTGTAGGCAGACACCTCCCCCAAAAGAAAGCAGAAGCCCAGTCTGTCTCCAGAACTCAGTAATCACCCTAAATGGAAAAGAGAATTCAAGAGTGTTACTCTAATTCACTGGTTCTCAAATGGGTCACAGGGCCTAGGGACCCATAAAACCTTTCCAGGAATCCACAAAGTCAAAACTACTTTTATAATGACACCATTGCCTTTTTTACTCTCATTTTCTTACAAATATACAGTTGGGTTTCCAGAGGCTGTATGACACATAATATTGTAACAGGTTGTAAAATTCAGAATCCATCTGATTCCCATTAAGGACCTTCATTAAATCGATTTTCAAAAATGTAAAACAATGCCACTTTTCTTACTAGGTTGTTTCTTGAATGATTTCAAAGCTTTTAGTTTTGGACATCAGGTGTTTTTTTTTTTTGTTTTTGAGAATGATTCTCTGTTACCCAGGCTGGAGTGCAATTGTGCAGTCTTTGCTCACTGCAACCTCCGCCTCCTGGGTTCAAGAGATTCTCCTGTCTCAGCCTCCTGAGTAACTGGGATTACAGGCACACACCACCATGCCTGGCTAATTTTTGTATTTTTAGTAGAGACAGAGTTTCACCATGTTGGCCAGGCTGGTCTCGAACTCCTGACCTCATGATCCACCTGCCTCAGTCTACCAAAGTGCTGGGATTACAGGCATGAGCCACCATGCCTGGCCGGTTTTGGACATCATTTTAAGCTTATGGAAGACTTACAAAGATAGCACAAACAGTTACAGTATACCCTTCACCCAATTTCCTCTGTCAACATTTCATATAATCATAATGCAGCTACCAAAACTAAGGAATCAACATTGTTATAATACTACTAACTAAACTACAGAATTTATTTGGATTTCACAAGATTTTACATTAACATATTTACTCTGATCCAGGATCTAGTCCAAGGTACTACATTGCATTTAGTAGTCATATCTCTTTAGTATTATCGATCTGATAGTCAGTTTTACTTGTTCTACATGATCTTGACATTTTAAAATAGTACTGGCAAGAGATTTTGTAGAACAGCCCTCAACTTGGTTTTCTCTCATATTTTCTCATGATTAGATTAAAGTTACGGATATGGGAAGATAATGCCACAGAGGTGATGTGTCTTTCTTCCGGAATATGTGATATCAATATGTCTTGACACTGGTGATAATAAATTTAATCATCTGGTTAAGGTTGTGTCTACCAGGTTTCTCCATAGTAAATTACAACTTTTCACTTTGTAATCAATAAAAATTTGGTCTATGCAAAATCTTATTTCTCCTTAAACTTTTGCCCACTAATTTTAGCATTTGTTGGTGGGCTGCTTAAAGTAATTATTATTATGGTGTTCTAATGGTGATTTCCTATTTCCCTCATTCCATCTGACATGGTTTAGCTGTGTCCCCACCCAAATCTCATCTTAAACTGTAGCTCCCATAATCCCCATATATTGTGGAAAGGACCCAGTGGGAGATAATAGAATCATGGGGTGGTTTTTCCCATGCTGTTCTCCTGGCAGTGAATAAGTCTCATGAGATCTGATGGTTTTATAAAGGGCAGTTCCCCTGCTCACACTCTCTTGCCTACCATCATTTAAGATACCCTTCGCCTTCTACCATGATCAAGTCTACAAAGCAACAATGTAACAACACCATGACAGGAGCAAAACCACGCATATAAATATTAATCTTGAATATGAACAGTCTAAAGACATCACTTAAGACACAAAGTGGCAAATTGGATTAAAATAAACCAAGACAGAATCTTCTACTGTCTTCAAGAGACCCATCTCACATGCAATGATACCCAAAAGTTCAAAGTAAAGAGATGAAGAAAGACCTGTCACATAAATGAAAAACAAAAAAGCCTAAGAGTTACTATTCTTACATTAAATAAAACACACTTTAAACCAACAATGGAAAACAAAAACAAAAAAACAAGGGCATTACACAATGATAAAGAATTCAACAAGAAGACTTACTTATCCTAAGTATATATGCACCCAACATTGGATGCATAAAACATCCAATGGGTTCACAAAACAATTAATTCTAAACCTAGGAAGAGACTTAGATAGCCACACAATAACACTGAGGAACTTCAGTACCCCACTGATGGCATTGGACAGATCATCAAGTCAGAAAACTAACAAAGGAATTCTGGATTTAAAAATTGAACACTTAACCAATAGGATCATATAAATATATATAGAATATTCCACCCATCAACCATAGAATACAAATTATTCTTATCTGCACATAAAACACACTCTAAGATCAACCACATGTTCATTCATAAAACAAGTCTCAATAAATTAAAAAAATTGAAATTATAACAAGCATATTCTCCAACCACAGGGGAATTAAAACAGAAATCAACAATGAAGGAATTCTCAAAGTCACACAATTACATGGAAACTAAACAACTTGCTCCTGAATGACTTTGGGGTATATAAAAATTAAGGTAGAAATTTAAAAATTCTTTGAAATAAATGAAAATAGAGACACTACATACCAAAACCTCTAGTATACATCAAAAGCAGTGTTAAGAGAAAGTTTATAAAGCTAAAATCCTACATCAAGAATATAGAAAAATATCACATTAACAGTCTAATATCATATGTAAGGAAATAGGAAAGCAAGAATACACTAATCTCAAAGCTAGCAGAAGAAAAGAAATAACTAAAATCAGAGTCAAACAAAACAAAATCAAGACTCAAAAAAATCATACAAAGGATCAACCAAATAAAAAGTTAGTTATTTGAAAGGAAAAAACAAGATTAATAGCTTACTAGCTAGATTAACAAAGAAAAAAGAGAGAAGATCCAAAGGTGTACAACCAGAAATGACAAAGAACAGATTACAAATGACCCCAGAGAAATTCAAAAGGTCCTCAGACACTATTATGAATACCTCTATGTGCACAAGCTAGAAAATCTAGAGAAAATGGATATAATCATGGAAACACACAGCCTCACATGATGGAATAGGAAAAAATTGAAATCCTAAACAGATTAAAAATGGTTATGAAATTGAATCAGTAATTAAAAAAAAAACTACCAAACAGAAAAGCTCTGGATAAGATGGATTAATAGGCAAATTCTACCAGCACAAAGGAAAGCCAGTACTAGCTTTATTTTCAATGTGACATGCCTGTAAACCAAGGACTTTTCCTCATTTGTAAAAAGACATTGTAGATAATTGAATATTTGATTTTAGAAAGGTCATTAGTTTCTTGTTACACATTTTGTTAGTCTGGTTTTTGTTGCTTATCGGGTTTAATATTGTTCTTGAGAATAGTTGATGCTATGTTATGTATAACTTTTCTAATAAAAGTAGTGTTATAAGCTGTAAAAAAAGAAAGAAAGAAAAACCAATACCAAGCCTACTGAAACTATTCCAAAAAACCAAGGAGGAAGGATTCCTCTTTGTATTAGTCTATTTTCACACCGCTGATAAAGAAATGCCCGAGACTGGGTAATTTATAAAGAAAAAGAGGTTTTTACAGACTCACAGCAGACTCACAGTTTCACGTGGCTGGAGAGACCTCACAATCATGGCAGAAGGCGAAAGGCATGTCTTACATGGCAGCAGTAATGAGAGAGAATGAGAAACCAAGCAAAACGGGTTTCCCCTTATGAAATCATCAGATCTTGTGAGACTTATTTACTACCAAGAGAACAGTATGGGGCAAACTACCCCATGATTCAGTTATCTCCCACTGGGTTCCTCTCACAACACATGGAAATTATGGGAGCTACAGTTCAAGATGAGATTTGGGTTAGGACACAGCCAAACCATATCATTCCCCAACCCATTCTATGAAACCAGTATCATCCTAATACCAAAGTCAGTGAAAGAGACACCAAAAAAAGAAGAAAACTACAGGCCAATAATCTTAATGAACATATATTTAAAAATCTTCCACAAAATGCAAGCAAATCAAATCCAGCAGCATATCAAAAAGCTATTTCACCATGATCAAGTAGGCTTCATTCCTGAGTGCAATTTGGCTCAACATACACAACTCAATAAATGTGATTCACAACATAAACACAAATAAAAACAAAAATCATATGATCAACTCAATAGATGTCAAAAAGCATTCAACAAAAATTCAACAATCTTTATGATTAAAAAAAAGAAAAAAACCTCAACAAATTAGGCATCAAGGGAACATACCTCAAAATAATAAGAGCCATTGACGACAGACCCACAGACATTCTTGTTTTGTTCCCCAATACATGGAACAAAACAAGAATGTTCACTCTCACCACTCCTATTCAACATAGCCCTGGAAGTCCTAGCCAGAGCGATCAGCCAAGAGAAAGAAATAAAAGTCATCTAAATAGGAAAAGAGGGAGTCAAATTATCTCTTTTTGTTGATGATATGAATGTTTACCTAGAAAAAAACTAAAGCCTCCACCAAAGGGCACTTAGACCTGATAAACAACTTTAGTAACATTTCAATATACAAAATCGACATACAAAAATTGGCTTTTCTATACACCAATAATATACAGGCTGTGAGTCAAATCAAGGACATAATCCATTTACAAGGGCCACAAAAAAATAAAATACCTCATATAGCTAACCAAGGAGTCAAAAGATCTTTGCAAGAAGAACTATAAAACCCTGCTGACAGAAATCATAGATGACACCAAAAAATGGAAAAACATTCTATGCTCATAGAAGAATTAAAATCCTTAAAATGACCATACTGCCCAAAGCAATCTACAGTTTCAATGCTATTTCTATCAAATTACCTAGGTCCTTTTTTTGCAGAATTAAAAAAAATATTCTAAAATTAATATGGAACCCAAAAAAAAGCATGAATAGACAAAGTAATCCTAAACAAAAAGAACAGAGCCAGAGGCTTCACATTATCAAATATCAAACTATACTGTAAGGCTACAGTAACCAAAACAGCATGGCACTGATATAAAAACAGACAGGTAGACTAATGGAACAGAATAAAGAACCCAAAAATAAAGCCATGTGCCTACAGCCATCTGATCTTTGACAAAATCAACCCCAAAAATAGCAATAAAGAAAAGACCCCCTAGTCAATAAATGATTCTGGGAAAATGAGTTAGCTGAAGAATGAAACTGAACCCCTACAAATGCAGAAATTAACTCAAGATGGATTAAAGGCTTAAATGTAAGACCTCAAACTATGAAAATCCTAGAACAAAACCTAGGAAATATGTTTCTAGAAATTGGCCTTGGCAAAGAATTTATGACTTAGTCCTCAAAAGTAGTTGCAAAGAATCATATCCAGTGCCCTTCATTTCCACATGTAGATACATATTTCTCTCTGGTATTATTTTCCCTCTGCCTGATGGACTTTGTTATTTCCTGCAATGCAGGTATGCTAATGATGAACATTTTCAGTTTTTGAATGTCTGCAAAAGTATTAATTTTGTCTTTATTTTAAAAGATGTATTTTTATCACAGCGTATAATTCTAAGTTGCATTATTTTTGATGAGAAATACGCTGTCATTTTCAGTATAAATCGTATCATACCGTTTCATTGTATGTCTAGTCATTTTTTATTAGATGCAAACATTGCGAATTTTATCTCCTTGGGTACTGGATATTCTAATGTAACTTAAAATATTTTTATGCTTTTTTCTAGGATGTAGTTAAGTTTCTTGTAAGTAGCTTAGACCTTTTATGGTGCACTTTTCATCTTTTTTAAGGGAGATCAAAGGAGCTTTTAGTCTAGAGCTAATTTTTCCTTAGTACTGCAGCTATATACTTCTGACTACCCAATGCCTACATATTACAGAACCTTTTTTCCACTTTGACTCATGGGAACATGGCTGGAACTACCGCCAGCCAGGTGTGAGTCTCTTTCTTAAATGGTTCTGGGTGTTCCATTCAGGTAATTCTTTCTCAGTGTTGTATTCTTTTATGCATATGCTCATTAATACTCAGCTGAAGACTTGAGGGAACTGTTGAAACATTTCTGATACCCTGTTTCTGTGTAAATGAACTTCTATTTATATTTTGTACTCAACCAGATTAACTCGAAAACAGAACATAGACTTAATTATAAAACTTAGAAGGGCAAAATTTACTGTATTTAAATCATATATTAATTTAAAAATCAAAAAGAAAAAATTCTATTGTGGTAAATATTAGTAGATTGAACCCATATTAACAAGAGCTGTTTTTGGTTTTAAGAATTTTTGGGAATGTAAAGGGCTCCTAAAACCAAAAATGATTAAGTACCACTGATCTACTGGAAGTTTTCACACAAGGACAAATGAACAGTGGGAAGTATGTCCTTCTCAAATATTTCTCTTTATTATTTATTCTCCAGGGTTTATGAATAATTATAATACTCTTTTCTAATAATAACAATTATCATTTTTAAGTGCTTCCATGAATCTTACAAGTACTGCATATAGTATCACATTTAATCCTTATACAATCATTTATATATTAACCTCTTACAAACAAGAAAAATGAATGTTGAAGGTATTAATCAATGTGCCCACGGCCACAGAAATCACATAATTGGAATTTAGTCCCATCCCATCTGATTCAAAAGCCCAGGCTTATTCCACTACATTAGGGACAGGGTAAAGTGATGAAATAATGCTCTCAGTTCAAGGGCATTGCAGAAGTCAGGTCAGAGTTATCTCTTCTCCTTGTCTGTTCTGAGGAACTAGCTTCCAGAATGAGAAAGGTATAGGGTGGTACCAGGTGATATTGAGGCACAGAGTTGCCTGAAGTGTCCTGAGAATATTCCACTGCATTATTTAAAGAATGAAGGAGGATAGAGGGGGAGGTTTAGGACTCTAAGATATCTTCCACTTTTGCCAAGGGTCTGAAGATCACAGATAAAGGAATAGGTGAGTAATGGACAAAGACTTTGTGAGTATCTTACATGCACAAAACAGAGTGATATTATTATGCCTTGGGAATGTAAACATAAGCTTTCCCATTCCCAAGACCCTTTCTAGGAGTCTGCAAGTCCCAACTATTTTCATAATACTTAGCTATTATTTCACTTATTCATTCTTTACCTCATGCGTACACAGTGTTTTTCAGAGACTACAAAATGTGTGGTATTGTAACACACAGTCTACAGAAGCAGATTTGAGAATCTGTCTGCATTAGAGAGATTTGCAAAAATGCAAAACAACATTACCCTTTTCACCAAACTGTTTTTTGTTCTGAAAAATATAGTTAATTTTCATAAATATACTTTATATTAATATGAAAAGAGCTTATAACTGTTATTATAAATAAACTAATGAATATTTTATTTAAATTTATCAATTTAATTTCTAATATGATAGTTATCAACACATAGATTCCACATAAACGAAAACTCTTTGGCATCTCAACAGTTTTTTATGAGTGTGAAGCCAGCTGGGTGTGGTGGCTCACACCTGTAATCCCAGCACTTTGGGAGGCCAGGGCGGGTGGATCATCTGAGGTCAGGAGTTTGAGACCAGCCTGGCCAACATGATGAAACCTAGTATCTACTAAAAATACAAAAATTAGCTAGGTGTGGTGGCAGGTGCCTGGAATCCCAGGTACTCAGGAGGCTGAGGCAGGAGAACTGCTTGAACCCGGGAGGTGGAAGTTGCGGTGAGCCAAGAACATACCATTGCACTCCAGCCTGGGCAATAGAGTGAGACTCCGTCACAAAAAAAAAAAAAAAAAAAGAGTGTCAAGCCATCCTTAGATCAAAAAAGTTTGAGAATCACTGGCTACACTGGCTAATACCACCACTTAAAGATAACTAAGCTATGACCACCAGAGTTGAAATGAATCACCCAAAGTAACTATAACCTGGTAGAGCTCAGACACAAAGCCAGGATTTCCTACTGGAAATGTTTTAATAACACTGCTCTGACCCTCTCCTTCCTTCTAAGCAAAGCCTTTCTCTCTTTTCCCATTCTGCCTGCCCAGCTGTAGTCGCAATACCCAAAGACACATTGCTCTTTATTTGCATACAAACTTACCTCAGTTTAGTTATAATCAAGGTTTACAACTCGCCACAAGCCAGGCTGCCCTGACCCTCTTCAACACAGATGACCTCTCCATCCTTACCTGATTTTGAATTTCTTTAAATATTCTCCTCCGAGAAGCTTATAATTGGAAACAGACTTTGGATCTTTTCTCCATCTTCAGGGTGGTCCTCACCGAGCTCTTCCCTTGTACTACTATTTCTAAATTCTGGTTCTCCTTTTTAATTCTTTTGCATGATAGTGCGTTTGCATAAACTGAGGATTTCTATAAACGAGCTCTGGAAAGCTTAGCCTGTTTCGAGGTTATTTAGAGAACAGAAGGAATGTGTCTTCATGTGGGGCGGGAGGAAGGATGCCACAACCCAGTCTTCCACTCACCAGCAAAGAATGTGTACGCTCTGGGAAGCAAGGACATCATTGCCGTGGATGCCAGTGGACAAACTTCATCCACTGGAGAAGTTTCTTTTGTCTTCAGTCAGTGCCTAGGGAAACAAGTGGAGAGGACTAGAAAACAATTTCAAAGACACATTTTTTTTTCCCGTTAGCAACAAGATCACTTTCCTCTAAGATAAATAAAAGTCCATGCAAATATTGAGACTAATTGCTTAAAACTTGCAAATATCAGCAGAGGAAAACCAGTTATCTAATTGAGAAAATCACTGATGAATTAGGAAAGGTAGAGGACATCTCTAATAGAGGTCTTCTCTGCATTCCACTGTCCCAGGTACAATACAACGTACCTCCTACATTGAAGTCACTGCGCACTTGGGCAATCTGGCCACCTCTTGGCCTCAGGCTTTGTTGCATGCAGGTGGTTGGGACGGTACCTCAGCATTTTGAGCAGTCATAGCTATTGACCAAATGGAACTGATTAATAGGTTCTCTCTGATAAGTCCTACTCCCTACACAGATCGTGCATCCCACTCACCAATAATACACCAAACAGTCTTGATAATTCTTTGTAAATTTTTCCCTGTTGATTTTCTTTCAGGGTTTTTTATTTGTTATGCTTTACATGAACATTTGATTAAAGGGAAATTCCTTGATAGGTTTGTGGGAGATCATGCCAAAAATGATAGAAACTTGAATCAGTCCCCTGTTCATCCCTTCCAGAGTCTTCAGGATAGCTCAGGGACTGATTTCAGTAACTGAATACCGACCTGGAGGAAGCTCTCATTGTCTGCTATTAATTAACTTGTTTTCCCAATGTTTAGATTCTTCCTGGAGAATAAATTTTTAGCCAAGTGGTAAAGAGGTTCTCATTATTTTTCTCAGGACCTTGAAGATTCGGTGCACCTTAGCTGAGCCTCCACACTACCACCAAGACATGTGCAGAGAAACTTTTCTCTAGGGGTCACTTCTGCAGAGCACTGACGAATGGAATCAAAGAAAATAATGTGGGGATTGAGTGCCTGCATCTACCCTCTGCTAGAAAGAGTCATTTTCTCCTCCATACTTTCTGTTTTCCACTGGACTTTTCAGAGATGTTTTAAAAACCATTTATTGTTGTAAACATTGAACTAATGAAACAAAACAATAAAACTAAATGTTTAGAAATGTTTTTAACTATTTTCACACTTCAAATTCATCCATTGAGCCACAGATTGAGCAGCAATCAACTTGTGAACATAAGAAATTTCTAAGCAAGCAACAAATTTCTGTGTACTCTATATCCTAATGCAAAAACAGGTGCCAGAAGAGCCACATATGAAAACTGAATTACACAACACAGAGCTCCTTCTGAAGAAAAAGACAGAGGTAGGAACAACTGGTGCTTAGTTTCCAAATCCAATTCTCATTTATCATCACAGAATTATTGCGCCATCCCAAAATGCAGAGTAACTCAAGACCATGTTGAGAAACAGATTTGACAAAGGTAACTTGCCTTTGTTGGAAACATTTAATAAATACCCCTGACACTAACAAAGCTTCCCAGATCCTCTGTGAGAAACACATGAGCCATATTGCAGGCAACTCCAAGGCAGCTGGCACAATTGCTTGAGGACTTTCCAAATAGCAAAATGCTGCTGGTGGAAAATGTGACTCTCAGCACTTTGGTATGTGGCTGCTGTGACTGTTATCCAAGGAGGGGAAGTGAGACCAGAGTGGGGATGAGTGGGTTTCAGCAACCTTGCCTGGCCACACCTGACAGAGTGAATGACAGAGACTCAAAAATGAAATATTAATATCCATCTTCCACAAAATAAGCTCACTTGACTTGAATGAATTCACTTTGAATTCTCTTTCTCTCATATGGGGATAAAAGCAGTTAAAAACAAAAAGTTTGATAATCCTGATAACAGGAAAAAGTAGCTGTTTTCTCCCTTCAAACAAATCACTTTTTCTTTATTCATTTGCCTTCAAAATAATTCTATGCTTTCTTCACAAAGAATTACACATGACTTGAAATTCCAGTGTATTATTTGGGGTGGGAAAAGCTAGCAACTGAAGCATAAAGTGCCATGTTTTTGCAATTATCTCTCTTCTGCATCCCCCTTATGTGTTCCCTAGTGAAGGCTCAAAGCTGAAATGCAGCACTGGGTGTCTAAGAAAAGAACGTAGCTGTGCTAATGGTGAAAATGTGCTGATTTTAAAAGGTAGTCAAGAGCATCCATGATACAGTTCTGTAGACTCACTTCTTATTTCTCACACAAATACAGCTGTTTTGCTGTTGATTTTGATGCTACTTAAATCTATAAAAATATTTTATTCAGACTATAAATAATTTTGCTCAAATTAGCTTTGGAGCTCAATTGCATGATGTTTGTGCCCTCAGAAGTCACCTTGGAAATAATGGTGAAAAGCATGTGACCTCTGAGATCATCTCGTGGGGAAAGTGGTGTAATTGACGTGAGGCTTTCCTCTTCTTTTTCTTTTCTATTTCGATACATGAGAAAACAGATGAGGTTTTAAGGATACAAAATGCATCCTCGTTCTTCTTTGCTAAGCTTGAATAGAATTGGTTGAGAATTAAAGAATTTATCAACAAATGAAAATAGCATAGAACACATATGTTGTTTTCTAATTAAATTCTCTTAAAAATTAATAAATACCAAATGTAGAGGTCTAGATCGAGTTGTGCACTAGCACGAACGCACACACATACTTAAGTGCAGAGGTGCAGGAGTAGTTTTCTGGAGTGTGTGTGTGTGTTTATTCATTACTGCCTCAGGACTACAACAGATAATGGTTATATCAGCCATGTGTGTAGATACCTACATTTAACATGCAAGTCTAGTCCTTGAGATATTAAAGTATGGATAAGGAATACAATACCCTGTAGCCTTGTTTTCAAAGGGACATTGACCTTTTCCTAGGTGCTTTGGGGGAGGAGTGAGAATAACAAGAGCTGTAAGCTAACTTCTGGGTCTTGGTCTTGGAACTGAGGTCTGGTGGGGAGTTGGAATGGTGAAAAGTGTTGCCAGAAACATCTGAGAGCAAGGAAGTCAAAGAAGCACATAGGAGCCACAGAGAAGAGTGAAAGCCAGAAGTCAGTCCTTGGGATGAAGGTGGGAATCAAGTTTGAGAAACTGGTACAAATTATATATTATAAATGGGAAACTGGGCCAAGGATCATAAACCAAAGAGACTGTGTGCAGACGAAAACTGTAGTATGATGCAGATTAAAAATGGTCTGATGGTTGTAGTTTGCTTTTGCTGCTATAACAGAATTGTGAGCCTGGTAATTTATAGAGACTAGAAATGAATTTTTGCACTTCTGGAGTCAGAAGCAGCCGCGATTGAGGTGCTGACATTAGGTTCTGGTGAGGGCCCTCTTGTAGCAGCCTCACTCACATGGCAGAAGACAGAGGGCAGGAAAAGGGCACATTCACTCCAAAGCCTCTTTATAAGGGCATTAATCTATTCATGATGGTACAGTCTTTATGATTTAATTAACTTCCAAAGCTCCTACCTCTAAATACCATCACGATGGGGATTGAGTTTGAACATAAATTTTGGAGGTGATGTCATCATTCAAACCATGGCATTCCACCCCTGGCCCCCCAAAAATCCATAGCCTTCTACCTACAAAGTCCATTCATTCCATTCAAATAGCCTCCAAAGTCTTAACTGTTTCCAGTATCAACTCAAATGTGTAAACTCCAGAATCTCATCTAAATCAGATATGGGTGAGATTCAAGGTGCTCTTCATCCTGAAGCAAATTACTCCCCAGCAGTGAGCCTGTGAAATCCAACAATATGTGCTTCCAAAATACAATGATGGGATAGACATAGGATAGACATTCCCATTCCAAAAGGGAGAAATATGCAAAAAGAAAGGAGTAATAGCTCCCAGGTAAGTCCAAAATCCAACAAGGCACACAACATTAAATTTGGAAGCTTGAGGACAATCTTCATTGACTCCAGATCACTCTTTCCAGACACACTAGGGTGAAGTTTGAGTCTCCAAGGCTTCAGGGACCCCACCTCCATGGCATTACTGGGTACAGCCCATACTGCAGCTCTCATGGGCTGGCATTCAGTGTCTGTGGCTCTCTTCAGAGAGGAGTTGCATGATAGTTCTAGTGTCTCAGGAGTAGCCCTGCCCCATACAATATCATGAGGCATTGCCCTTGTGGGGGTTCACTGCCACGGCATCTGTAAACTGTCATGGCACTGGTGGGAGTATAGCAGTGAGAACAAGCAGACATCACTGTCTTGCCATCTTGGGTTTGTGAGTTTTAGCCAGCTTCTTTACTGCAAACTGTTTTATCACCAAGGTCTTTACGACCTGCATTTTGTGCTTACCTCCTATCTCATTCTGTGACTTAGAATGACTTAACTATCTGGGAATGCAGCCCCATAGATCTCAGCCTCAGTGTATCCATCCAGCTCCTATTCAAGATGGAGTTGCTCTGGTTCACATGCCTCTGACCCTGTGGCAATTCTCTGCCAGGGCCTTGAGACTCTGAAGCATCCTATGAAATCTAGGTGGAGGTAGCCATGCCTGCACAGCGCATGCACACTGAGTACCTGCAGAGTTAGCACTGAGTACCTGCAGAGTGGACACTGCCAGGTTTTGCAGATGTGCTCACCAGGGGAACAGCCTGTGCTTTCACTTGAGCCCCAGCAGTGGTGTGAGAGTGTGGGGAGAGTGAGGAGAGGAGTGCTGCACTGGAATGCAGGAAGAGGAGACTTGAGGAAGCCCTGGGTCCCTTCCTCCCTTGAAAGGGTCCTGACTTTAAGGTCCAGGTGCTATGGGCCTGTGAGGAGAGTGGCAGCATTAATAATTTCTGAAATGCCTTTGGGGTCATTTTCCAATTTTCTTAATTAATAACATCTGGCTTCCTTCTACCCACACTAATCTCCTCATCAAAAGGTCACTTAGCCACACCCTTGGTTTTCTCTTTTTTTATTCTTTACATGGCCAACCTGGGAATTTTCCAAAATGTTTACATTCACTTTTCCTTTTTATTATAAATTCCATCTTTAACTTGTTTTCCTCTTCTCTCATTTTACTATAAGCAGTTAAGAGAAGTCATGCAGTGCCCTGAACACTCTGCTTAGAGATTACTTCTGTCAAATATCCTAGTTCATAGTTCTTAAATTCTGCCTTTCACAAAGCAGTAGGACATGGACACAATTTAACCAAGTTCTTTGTCACTTTGTAACAAGGATGGCCTTCCCTCCAGCTTTCAATAAGATATTCCTCATTTTTGTCTAAGACTTCATAAGAATGGCTTTACTTTCTACATTTCTGTCAACATTTCTGTTCACATCTTAGATAATCTCCAACATTGAGGCTCGCTCCGTAGCTCTCTTTTTCTGAGCCCTCACCAGAATTGCCCTGAATGCTCCATTAGTGGTAATATAGGTTTTTTCTGGTGTTTACTTTAAAACCATTCTAGCCTCTACCCATTACCAAGTTCCAAAACTGCTTCTGCATTTTTAGGTATTTATTAAAGCAACATCCCACTTCCTTGGTACTAATTTATGTCTTAGTTCATTTGTGCTGCTATGACAGAATACCTGAAACTAGGTAATTTATAAAGAAGAGAATGTCAGTTCTCACGGTTCTGGAGGCTGGGAAATTCAGAATCAAGGTGTCAGCATTTGATGTATGGTGAGGGCTTCTTGTTGCTTCCTCACATGGCAGAAGGCAGAGGGCAAAAGGGGCACATTGTCTCTGAAGCCTCTTCCATAAGGGCTTTAACCCATTCATGAGAGCAGAGCCCTCACAACTTAGTCACTTCCCAAAAGGCCCTGATATGGTTTGGTTCCGTGTCCCACCCAAATCTCATGTTGAATCGTAATCCTTAAGGTTGGGGGAAAGGACCTTGCAGAGGTGATTGGATCATGGGAGCGGACATCCTCCTTGCTGTTCTCATAATAGTGAGTGAGTTCCATGAGATCTGGTTGTTCAAAAATGTGTAGCACCTCCCCTTCTCTCTCTCTCCTGCTGTCAGGTGAATATGTGCTTGCCTCCCCTCCATGCTTCCGCTATGTTTGTAAGTTTCCTGAGGCTTCCCCAGCCCTGCCTACTGTACAGCTTGTGGAACTGAGTCAAACCTCTTTTCTTTATGAATAACCCAGTCTCAGCTAGTTCTTTATAGAGGCATGAGAATAGACTAAACCAGGCCTTACCTCTTAATATTGCCACAACAGGAATTAAGTTTCAGTATAAACTTTGGAAGGGACACCATTTCTCAAACCATAACAGTGATGCAAAAACAATCAGCGTATAGATGGTTATGAGGCAGAGAGGCAGTGAGATGGGAACAGTTATAGAAAATTGTGACCCTGAATGAGCACTGAAAGTCCCAGAATTCCTCATGCTGGAACCACAGATTTAATAGGAATTGCAAGACTCTGTTTGCTCTTAGGGTCTAGCCTAGGGTTGTCCCCTTATCCTGGGCAGGGAACTTCAGAAATAAAGACAAGTCCTGACCCACTTAACAAGCCTTTACTGTGTGTGAATTTATGTTTATTTTGTTTTGAATGGTGGTTTATTTGACTTCTATAATTTTTTTAAATCTCAAAGAGAAAAGTGGTGGTAAAATATTTACCTAAATCGTTGTAACATTCTTAAATTTTTACTCTTTTCTCATGCCAAATTTAATACACCAATGCATTCTAAAAATCAAACATACAAGTAAACCTGAATTGGACACTAAAAGCACTTAAAAGCAATGTAGATCATCCCCAAAGGTGCCTTGGAGAGAGAAGAAAGAGATTGTGTTGTATATCTTTGGAAAGCAAAATTCTCTAATAATCCTCCCTGAACATCTCTCTCCCTCCAGGAACTCCACTCCCTCAGGCAGTGCCCACACCTTCCCCTGTCTCCACCAGCCTCTCCTCTCTCATCCTTCTTGCCCTCTTTTGCTTAGTTCCCCTTATCTCTCGTCTTGGCTTTTGCTCTTAGCCTTCTCTCCTGTAGCACAATTTGGCCTTCTCAGCTCTTCCCAGTCTCTCTACTGATTACCTCTTTCTTTAGCAGAAAAATGTCAGATACCTGACTTGAAAAAGTTTCCCTTCTCTTTAGAAGACATGAGAAATGAAGGATTTGAAATACTTAAATCTTACTTTTCTCTGTCCCATAAAGAATTCAAATCATTCCTCTGAGTTCCTTGCTTAATATGATACAAATTTGAGTTAAACATCTCAATTTAGATGTTAGGGGAGAGTGGAGAAAAAGACTGCATACAGCCAGTAGTCCTGGATTGCTGTCCCAGCCCAGCCACTAAACTGTTTGATATGTACCTTGGCAAGACTAGATCTTTTCTGAGCTATGTGCAGCGTGACAATGTGGGTCTGGACAGTGGGAAATTTAGTGGTAGCCAGTACTTGCACAGTGCATCACAGAGTATGAGGCACATAAATAATCTTATTACAGTTTTACATAGTCTCTGAGGCACTGGGGTCCCCATGTGATGGTGATAATCAGAGGGATTGAGTAAGTTGTTCAAGGTCACACAGAAAGTGGCCAAGGCTGTATCAAAACACAGATTCTTTTTTAGACAAAGTCTCTCACTGTCACCCAGGCTGGTGTGCAGTGGCACAATCATAGGACCATAGCTCACTGCAATTTCACGCTGCTGGACTTCAGCAATCCTCCTGCCTCAGCCTCCTGAGCAGCGGGGCCATAGGCATGTGCCACTGTGCCTGGCTCATCTTTTACATTTTTTAGTAGACATGGGGTTTAACTGTGTTACCCAGGCCCAGGCTGGTCTCAAACTCTTGGACTCAAAGTGATCCTCTCATCTTGGCCTGCCAGGGCACTGAAATTACAGGTGTGAGCCATCATGCCTGGCCAAACATAAGAGTTTTTGACACAGAAACATGAAATTTTAGCACATGGAATTTGATGATACAAATCCCCTTGAAGACCCTTTTATGTATCCACCAAAAAACACAAACACTTGATCTTCAGTGAAATCCAATAACTTCAGGGACAGTAGGTATTTCTGTTGTATTTTAACTCTTTATAAAAATTTATTCCCACCTGCTAATTGTATTAGCATAGGACTCAATATTTCTTCCACTTTAATTTTCTTATTTTGTATGAACTGATTGTTAGTCTGTTCTAACACTGCTAATAAAAACACACCAGAGACTGGGTAATTTGTAAAGGAAAGAGGCTTAATTGACTCAGTTCAGCATGACTGGGGAGGCCTCAGGAAATTTACAATCATGGCAGAAGGGAAAGGAAATACATCCTTCTTCACATGGTGTCAGGAAGGAGAAGGGCAGAGCAAAGGGTGGGAAAGAAAGCCTCTTAGAAAACCATCAGATCTTGTAAGAACTCACTCACTCTCACAAGAACAGCATATGCGGTAACAACCCCCATGATTCAATTATCTCCCACTTGGTCCCTCCCATGACACATGGGGATTATGAAAACTACAGTTCAAGATGTGATTTGAGTGGGGACACAGGCAGACCATATCACTAATATTGTATAAGATGCCACTGCTGTCAGAGATTTAAAGCGCTAGTTCCATAGTTTTCAAAATATGCTTACATAAGCATCACTGGGGAGCTTATAGAATGCAAATTAACAGGTCCCTATATGTGACATCCAAGTATCTGCAGTTGGAGCCCACATACTTTAAAATGCTGCTTTTGTTCGTACCCCCTGTATATCCTCAGCAACTGAGCTTTCTTGAAAGAATCAGAATAAGCTGTTTCTTTCATAAAGTGCTTTGAGGTTGAAGAAAGAGATAAAATCCACATCACGACCTCTCTAAAACTGGCCCTGTGATGGTATTGAAAATCAGGTGTTCCATTTAAAACATTTTTCCCTCCTTGGAGATCATTTTCCTTTAAAGAAAACATTAAGGGTTCATGTTATTGTGAAATAGTTTATGCAGAGTAAAACATTATTTTAGAGTTCGGGGAGTTTCCCAGACAGATTTGAATGTGGGAAAACCCAACAAAGAACAAAGGAGGCACGGAAAAGGAAAAGAGAAATACTACCAAGGGCAAGGTTTGTAGCAGGGGCCTCAGCCTGGGCTCACGTTCACATGAGAAGTTTGAAAAGAATATGATGCCCTGGTCCCACCCTCAAAGATTCCACTGTAATTGGTCTGGATGCAGCCTAAGCATTGGGATTTGTAAAACTTTCCAGATGATTCCAGTGAAGCCAAGGTTGAGAACCATTGCTTTACAGTTTTTTCCCTGCTAACTTTGTTTAGCAAAAAAGATGCGAGGTTTGTATGGGGGTGAAAACTATGGTTGTAAAACGTAGCATCCAGTGAGCCCAAATGGGACTACAAAACCTTATTTTCCATGTTGCTACACTCCTGGGGACATTGGAGATGTTGATCTGATTAAAATGTAAAGTTTTTAATAAAACAGCTTTTTGTCTTGTACTTTGGTTTTTGATGGCATAGACGCAAATTCAATAGATCTAGATAAAAAATGATTGCAAGCCCTCTGGTGTTTAATATGCATGTAAAAGTTTATGGTTTATTGAACTATGAACTACCAAGGGTCTCCTACTCCACAAATGGAGTCTTTAACCGCGTGCGGACCAGCTGCTGGTAGTAGAGAGGGCAGTTCTCTTTTCTCTTTGTGTTGCAGGAATTGGGTTTGTGAGTTTTCACGATTTCCACATACGTAAAATCTCAGTCATAATGTTGCATTTCCATTAACTTAGTGGATTACAGTTGTGTGTTCTGGCATGACTTCCAGCAATAGTCCCCACACTGTTGAAGTCTTGCTGTTTGACACTAACCTATAAAACGTGTTATAATGATCTAAAATAAGGGAAAGGAAGGAAAAATAAAACCAGTCACAAAGGCATTTCAAAATGAGGTAAGATTTGGAATGGCTTTGGCACGTGTAGCGTTCTATAAAGTCAAGTCCAAGAAGCAGCCTATCTTTTATTTTTAAAGGATACTTGCAAATAAAACAGTAATATTGATAAGATAAAAGACTGGAGATTGTGAGTCCATAGCAAAAGAACTCTTACACAGAAAGAACCAGGAAGCCATTTGTTTAGAGTTTACTTTGTACCTACTACAGCTAAATGCTGACAGTCACAGAAATCTCTAGGCTGTGTCTTCACCACAAGCATGTAGTTATATAAAGACATCTAAGGTAGCAGTCAGGACACAATACAACAAAATGCTTCACTGGCACATGCTTGGTAACCAGTTGAATGACTAAAAATAGTATCAACATTCTTCCAAAGAACAAGCTTACACATGCAAATTCAAAAATAAAATGTCCCAACCATTGCCTCCTACCAAACCAGATCCCGGGGCCACCTGCAAAGAAGATGCCTATTTCAAGTCCGACAAACATCTTCCAGACGTGTATATGCCACAGATTTTTTGCCTTTTCAATGAGATGTATAGAACCGTCATTAAGAGTTCAGGTTTAGAGTCAAGTAAAGATGGTTTTGACTCCTTGCTCTGTTACCTACTACTCTGTGTGACTACATTAGGTACTTATCCTCTTGAAGAATCAGTTTTTTAAGTAGAAAGTCAGAATAATAATATCTACTACTTTGTAGGATTGTTGTAAAGTCCAAGGGAAATCATGAAGAGCCTAGTCAGTTGCGCAGGACAGATTGGCTACTCTATCTGAGCAGCTGCAAAGGCTGCATTCTTATGGAGTTACCTTAGACTTGCCACTCAATGGATGTTCAATATAGGGGAAAAAGAAAAGAAAAATCCTTCCAATTTTTTGCATTATAGATGTGCTTTCCTTATTATATCATTATCTTTGTTGCCAGCATTCTCTTTTGGGTTTATTCAATGTTTTTTACCCAAAATTTTTATTTTGGGTAGTAAATTTTCTGACACTGGGTCATTTTCTGCATTTTACTAGTTATCTAGTAAACTAGAAAACTAATACTAGTCTCTCAACCAGGGAAATGCTAAGTATAATAACACAGAGAGACAGAAAGAAAGAGAGAAAGAGGGGGAGAGAATGTTCTGGGTTAAATTTTAGTAAAGTAAAATACTTGTAATTTCACACCTCCCAAAACTAGGATAGAAGCTGAAGCTGGGATGATGGGGAGTGGGCCAGCTATGTCTTTTCTACTCTCGACCTCCTTGCATTTGTCATGTGGTCATTTACAGAAGTAAATGAATGAATTCGCTGTGCTCTGTTCTGTCCTTACAAATATTTGGGTGAACTGACAATCTTACTCTGGAGAGTTACATTCCTAAGGAAGTCATTAATATTTATCACAAAAATATTGGCTACAAGGATATCTGAAACATTCACCATTTCCAAAGTAGTTTACCTGTGCATACAATTGCCAGTGTGTTAGCTGCAAATTTTATTGTAAATAGAGTGGACAGTTATAAGGACTTTTTGGCTACTAAGCTCTGGGGCCCCTGCCCTTATTGGGGGAATTTTCCACTATGTGAATCATAACTGGAAGTGGAATGTCACTTCTCAGAAGCCCTGAATATCCTTGTTCTCTCAGACCCCTAGCAACTGATAGGGACCTAAACTCAGCTCCACAGATGATCACCATAGGGTTCTAGGATCTGAACTAAGTATGACACAAGGAGAAGAGACAGTTGACAACATCCCCCTGAATCAGAGGAAGTACTGATCTCTAATATCCAGTTCCTAGAGAGACATCAGAGTCAGTCACACAGCCAGGTGTTCCTCTTCAGTGCTGTGATATCCTGTGCACTCTGACTAAATTCTTACCCAGGAAACTCCTTATGTCTCTACCTGTTTTCTGCCTGGTGTGTTAGTCCATTCTCACACTGCTATAAAGAAATGCCTGAGACTGGGTAATTTATAAAGAAAACAGTTTTAATTGGCTGACTGGTCTGCAGGCCATACAGGAAGCATGACTGGGGAGACCTCAGGAAACTTACAATCATGGTAGAAGGCAAAAAGGAAGAAGGTACATCTTACACAGTCAAAGCAGAAGGAAAAGAGAGACAAGGTAGGTGCCACACATTTTTAGACAGCAAGATCTTGTGAAAACTCACTATCACAAGAACTTCAAGGGGGATGTCCACTCTCATGATCCAATAACCTCCCAGCAGCCCCCTCCTCCAACACTGGGGATTACAATTCAACATGAAATTTGGGTGGGGACACAAATCCAAGTCATATCACCTGGAGTTCCAGACTTTTAGTTAAGTCTATAATCTACAATAAAATTCTTATACAAAGTTGGTTTGTATTGTTTTCAATCAAGATCCTTGGCACCCACCATAAGAGTGGATGGGTTTTCATGAAAGATGAATAAGGGTAGATGACCCTTTCAAAGCAACCATTCTTTTAAAATCAATCAGTTATTATCCTCATCTAATAACACTAATCATGGTCCTTGTTCACCTTTATATCCTACAATCCTCACAATTCCTAGCATGGAATGAGTGCTCAATAAATATTTTTGTTTAATACATAAATGAAAAAAAATGTAATAATTAAAATTAAGAACTCACTAAATAAGCTTGGCACCAGACTGGACATGAAAAAGACAAGTGGACTGGAAGAGACCTGAGTAGAAAATTTTCAGGCCGCGGCAACGGCAAAGACATGTAAGTTTGCAGCTTATGTCCCCATGAAACTTCCAATCAAGCTAAGAAGAGGAGAATGACATCCAAAAAACAATTTACAAACAATAAAAGACAGGATTGCATATAAATAAGGGGTAAATGAAGAAAAGTGATGGAAGAATGTACGTATTGTATATCTTTGACATTCCTTCTTTAGTGTTTGTCAAATTATCCCTCATTTGCCAAGCATAAAGATGTGGGCAGGAAATGATCCAGAACAGAATATCCATGTTCTGTTCTCATTGTATTAGTTTTAAATGATGACAGCTGAAGCATCCATTCTCTGGGATCTGTGTATCAACAGAGCCATAATACCAGGTTTGTCAGGCAAGATTGAGGTTTAGTTTATAAAAGATGATTGTGCTCTCTAATTAGAGAGGTTGAGGAACTAGAAACTCTGTTAAATAACATCCCTGATCCCAGCTAACCTCTGTGGAAACCAATGAGTCCCACCGAGAATACCACTGTTTCTGTGTGTACCAGCCAGGCAAACTAGGATAATTTAAGGAGGATTTAATGCTGAGGCTGTTTTCAAATGTTATGGCAAAATCAGAAGCATTTAAAATACCGTGGGGGCATTACCTTCTCAAGGGGAGAAGTGGATGGAATGACTACCAAGAACTAGAAGGAGAAAGTCATGTAGAGATGGCCACCTAGCAGGAAATGTAATCTGGAGTCAAGGGAGTCAGCCTTCCTGAGAAAACTATGCTGAAAAGGAGCTTCGAAAATAAACCCCTTGACCTGATCTCCTCCCTAACTCATTGAATAAACCTAAGCAGAAGCCAGAGGGCAAAAAAGCCTCCTGGCATTCATTTAGATCAGCCTCCAGAGGCAGAGAGCAGGGTGGAAGAGGTTGAAAATTAATTTGGAAAGGAAAATGAACATTATCTAACATAAAACATAGTTTACAAAGTAATATACCCCTTACCTAATATGGGGGATATAGGAAGATTTTCCTAGGGGTATGTGGCAAGAACAGCTTTAAGTCTATCAAGTTCCAGATACTCCAGCTGCATTTGTATTCTTTCCTAATATTAATCTGCCTGAGAATATGCCTTTGGTTGGGGCAAGTATGCCTTTGGTTCTTTCCTACTATCTCTTTTTACAAATGAAATGCCCTTATTCACCTTAAAAAAAGAAAAGACATAACTTACCTACCTGGAACTAAAGGTATGTCTCTTATCCATACTTATGTATTACCCTGACCTATGAAAACTTTTAAAGTAACAAAGGTGCAATTTGAAAGAATTTGTTAACTCTCTTTTATCAAAATTTATGATGTATTTCATTTATTGTGATTGTGTTCCAACGCATTTGCAATGGTTACTCAAACCAGAAGAACAGTTTTCAGCAGTTACAGCAGTGATTCTCTGTACATTATAACAACTTGAAGAGATTTAAAAAGTATTACAGTGCCAAAGCTGGACCCCAGATCAATTAAGTTACAATCTCTAGGGTTAGGACAAAATTATATCAGCAATTTTTAAATGTCCCTGGGTAATTCAAATATACAACACTGAGAAATACAGAATTAGAGACTTAATGAATTAGAGACTATTGATAATTTTAAAATGCTTTGAAAATATTGTGTGTGTCCATTTTGTTTCAGAAAAATATTGTAGAGTGATCCATAGACATTTAAGTAAAAAGTTATGCCACATTAGGATCCTAAATTACATACGATTCCTATGGAGGAAGCAGAATAAAATATGGACACAAATCACTTCAAAGAACAAAAAGAAGAATGTAAAATTTCCAACACTGTAGAGCGTTTTTTAAAAAAAGGATAATAGTGTTTATTGAATCATTTTCACATTGTGTTAAGATAGAGTAGCTTCCAGCAGACCATGTTTCTGATGAAGCAACTAAAAAAAAATTAAGTAAAATACAAACAAAATTATCTTAGAGATATCAAAGATTTATTAAAGCTCATATGCCTTAATTCCAGAGGAAAGGAAGAAGAATGAGCTAACATTCACTGAAAAAGAAGGAGGCAACATCATCCAGAACCTCTGTACTTCCTCTTACACAGTCTTCCATTCACTCAAAAATTGCTAAGCAGGCCAGCAAAGCTATGGAGACAATAAATAGATCAAATGTTGATTGCCAGAGGTAAGGAAGGAGGGAGGAACAAATAAATGGAACACAGAGGATTGTTAGAGAAGTGAGACTATTCTGCCTAATACTATACTGGTGGGTACAAATCATTATACATTTGTCAGACCCATAGAATAAACAACACCAAGAATGAATTCTAATGAAAACCATGGACTTTTGGTGATAAGGATGTGTCAATGTACATTCAATGATAGTAACAAAAGTACAACTCTGGGTCAGAATGTTAATAGCGGGGGACACTGCATGTGGTGGGGAGCAAGGGGAGAATGATAACTCACTGTTCTTTCTTTTCAATTTATTTTTTAGAGAAAAAGTTCTCTAAAAAGTAGTTTATTTTAAAAGATTGGCGAGCATATCAAGAAATGAGACCAAAAAGCAACTAAAAGAATTATAGATGGCCCATTTATTGAATTATTAGAAACAGACTTTAAAATATATGTGATGTACATGTTTAAGAAAATAGATATTAAAGTGAAGAATTTCAGTGGAAGCTAAAATATATTTTAAAACATCAAATGGAAATTATGAAAGTGAAACCTTCAATATTTTAAATAAATAACTCAATAGAGTATTTTTACAGCAGATTGGACTACAAAAAAATGAGTGAACTAAAAGATATAATAATAGATATTCTAGAGAGACAGAGAAAAAAAGAGATTTGGGGCATAATGAAATTGGTCTACAGATGTAAACACACCTCCAGTATGAAAATTCTTCCTCCAGAACGAAAAGTGCTACAAAGTAAAGTAGAGTAAATACATAGAAAATTACATACAGGCATATTACAGAGGAAAAAAAACTGTTAAAATCAAAGAAAAAGATAAAAATTTAAAAGCAAGCCAAAAACAAAAAGATGTTATCTTCAGATGAGCTACAATAAGATGGACAGCTGACCTGTCTATAGAGGGCAACAGAACAACACGATTACAGTATGGGAAGAAACCAACTGTTGTCATAAAAGTCTATACCTGGTAACAATATCTGTCACAAAAAAAGGCAAAATGAGAAATTTTTAGCCATGCAAAGATAGACAATTCATCACTAGCAGATGTGTACTGAAAGAAATGCTGAGAATTTTTAAAGCAAAAGGAAAAATAATAACATTTCCCCTCCTCCCCAGCCAAAGGAAGAAAATAGAATGTAAGAGGGAATCAAAACCAATACAGATTGATAAATACAAAAGAATATTGACTATATAGAACAATAATAATAATAAGTTGTGGTGTCAAACATATATGTGGAGTTAAAATTTCTGGAAAAGTCACATAAAAGGCAGGAGGAAAGTAAATAAAGTGCTCCAAGATACTATCTGGGAATGGATAAATATACTAATTTATATTAAGACTATAAAGAATTCAAGATAAGTGCTATAATCTCTAGGGTAATCATCAAAAACAATATAAATGTATAATTAACAATATAATAAAGCAATGAAGTGGAACAATAAAAATATTTGATTAATATAACAAAAAGCAAGGAAAGAGAGAAAGGAAACATAGAAAGTAAAAACTGAAGTGTATAAAAATTGCATTAATGTAAGAAAGTAAATACGCCAAATAAAAGACAAAAATTATCAGACTAGATTTTTTAGAAAACAGATTCTTCTTCTAAAAGCCATACATTAGATAAAAGGCCATAGAAAAGCTGTTAGTACAAAAATGAAAAAGATAATATGGTAACAATAACCGAAAGAAAACAGTATAGCTGGTGTAGCTATACTTATATCATAGTAGCCTTTAAATAAAAAGGCAAGAAACATTACAAAACATAGAGATAGTTTATAAAATAAAAGGGTTAATATACCAGGCAGTTAAAAATTCTGAATCAGGCCAGGCATGGTGGTTCACTCCTGTAATCCCAGCACTTTGGGAGGCCGAGATGGGCGTATCACCTAAGGTCAGGAGTTCGAGACCAGCCTGGCCAAAATGTCGAAACCCTGTCTCTACTAAAAATGCAAAAATTAGCCGGGTGTGGTGGCATGTGCCTGTAATTCCAGCTACTTGGGAGGCTGAGGGCAGGAGAATTGCTTGAACCCAGGAGGCAGAGGTTTCAATGAGCTGACATCATGCCACTGCATTCCAGCCTGGGCAACAGAGCAAGACCCCATCTCAAAACAAAACAAAACAAAACATTCTCTATCAGTATACATATAGCCTCAAAATACAAAAAGCAAGTTGAAAGAAATAAAAGGAGAAATAGAAGTGGATGACTGACTAACATCCATCTCTCACCATTTGCAAATCAATCAACAACAGATTAATGATATAGAACTGAACAACACAATTAACAAACTTAACTGCATATATAGAACAATGTACTTTAAAAATAATTCACATTCCTTTCAAGCACACATAAAATATTTACCATATCAACTATACTTGGCTATAAAATAAACCTCAAAATATTTAAAAGGATTAAAATCATTCAGAATATATTATCTAAAATTAAACTAGACATAAATAATGTAAAGTAATTATTCAATAAGATTTTCTTTTTGTAAATTAAGCGTATAATTCTAAATAATCCAAAGAGGAAATCACAATGAAATCAGAAAATATTTTGAAATGAATGATAACAAAAATATGACATTATTTTTTGAACTGAATAAATATAAAAATATTAATTATATGAAGTTGTAGGATGCATAAAACAATGCTGATAGAAATTATAGCTTTAAATACATATAGTAGAAAAGAAAAAAGAATGAAAGTCTATAATGTAATTATTATGAAAGGTTAGGCAAAGGATAAGTTAAACCCACAAAAATTAGTAAGAAGGCAAAATAATTTTTTAAAGTAGAAATTAATAATATTGAAAATACATAATAGAGTCAACAAAAGTACTTATTTAATAAGACTAATAAAATTAATAAACTGTTTACAAGAAAAGTCAAGAAAAAACAAAGGCCAGGTGCCGTGGCTCACGCCTGTAATCCCAGCACTTTTGGAGGCCAAGGCAGGTTGGATCCTTTGAGGTCAGGAGTTCGAGACCAGCCTAACCAACATGGTAAAACCCCAATTCTACTAAAAATACAAAAAAATTCCCCAGGCATGGTGGTATATGCCTGTAATCCCAGTAACTCAGGAGGGTGAGGCAGGAGAATCACTTGAACTCAGGAAGCAGAGGTTGTCTCACAAAAAAAAAAAAGAAAAAAGTGCAAAGTTACGTATTACCAATATTATGAATAAAAAATTGGATATTACCACTGATTTTTTAGACATTAAAAAAGATAATAAGACAACTTCTTGTTTCAGTGTCAAGTAAAAAGCCTAAAATTTGTAACTTCCATCCTTGCAACAACTACAAAAATACACTAAACAAACTGAAAATAAATTACTTTTCTTAGATCCGTCAGAAAACTAAGGTTGCAAGACAAACTGCTACTATGAAATTTGATGAGATAGGTGAATACAGAGAATCACAGTTCAGATCAGCTCACCTTAAGCAGAAGCCACTTGGAGCCATAAATTGGAGGAACACTTAATTGGTGAGGAACTGCTGTGGTCTGCATGTGGACTAGCTTAAGAGTGGGCGAACTTCTGGAGACCCATCAAATTCTCACGGTGAAGAACAGAGAAAAATCTCCTGATGCTCCAGGCAGAGAGAGGGCAAAGCAACCATTTTGAAGTATGTTACTACATAGGCAATTGTTTGTTCAAGATAATAATGAGTAAGTGTATTGGATGATTATGGTATATAGATAACCTAAAATGAATGACAGAAATGCTGTGAAAGAAAATGGGGAAGTATTGAGACTACTCTGTTACAAAGTACCTGTACCACCTGTGAAGCAGTACAGTGGTATTTGAGAGTGGATTTAGATTCGTTATAAACTTATCTTGTGAACTCTAATATAGCTACCAACATTTTAAAAGATAATTATAATTTGTATGGCAGGAAAATAAAGAAATGGAATCATTTAAATGCTTCATTAAAACCAGAGAAAGCAGAAAAAAAGGAGAGAAAAAAAAAGAAAGGACAAAACAACAAATAGAAATAAGCTATATCTGCCACATTAATCCAGCTATATTATGGTAGATATTAAACCAGTTAAATCAATAATAATTTATAATGTGAATAGTTTAAATATACCAATTATCAATCAGAGAGTATCAGAGTTGATTTTTTAAAAACCATTTTTAATGTAACTCTATGTTACTTATAAGAATCCCACTTTAAATATAAATACAGAGATAGGTTAAAAACAATATATCATACTAATACTCAGCAAAAAATCTGGATTAGCTACAATAATTTCAGAGAACACTTCAAAACAAGGAAAATTATCAGGGATAAAGAGGGTTGTTTTATAAGAATAAATAGATCAATACTTTAAGTAAACATAGCAATCCTTAATATGCATGCACCTAACAAGAGAGCCTAAAAATATGTGAAGTGAAAACTGGCAGTAGTTCAAGGAGAAATAGACAAATGTACTATCATGACTGGACACGTCAACACTCCTATTTTAGTAATTGATACACCCACTAAGCAGAAAATCATTAAGGATACAGTTTAACTGAACAGTACTATAAACTACACCTAATTGACATTTATACAGTACTTTATCAGTCAACAGCTGAATACGTATTCTTCTCAAGTGTATATGGAACATTCACCAAGACAGACCACATTCTGGGCCAGAAAACATATCTTAATAAATTTAAGAGAATAGAAATTATACAAGGTATTATCTTATACCATGATAGAATTAAACTAGATAGCTGGAAAAGAAACACAAATATTTGGATATTAAATAACTTCTAATACAATATGTCTAAATAACACATGGATTCAAGAAGTTTTAAGAGAATTTTTTAAATATTTCAGACTAAATAAAGATAAAACAACACAAATCCGTGGAATGCAACTAATGTTGTGCTTAGGAGAGTAATTATAGTATTAAATATGTGTTAGAAAAGATCTAAAATCAATAATCTAAGCTTTCACCTTAGAACACAAGAAAAAAAGGAATAAGTCCAGTTTAATTATGAGAAAAACATCAGAAACATTCTAATAGAGGGGCATACTATATTATATCTGACTAGTACTGCTGAAAACTGTCAAAGTGCTCAACAAACAAATAAGAGGTCTACAAAACTATCACAGCTAAGAGGAGCCTAGGGACACATCACAACTAAGTGTACTATGGTATTCTAGACAAGATCCCAGAACAGAAAATAAATATTAGGTTAAAAACTAAGGAAGTTTAAAGAAACTGTGGGCTCTAGTTAATAACTCTGTATCAACATTAGTACGTTAATTATAAGAAACATACCATGCTAACGTAAAATGTTAATAATTTTAAAAACTATGTGTGGGGGTACATAGGATCTCTCTATAATCTACTCAATTTTCTATCAATCTAAAACTATTATAAAGTGTACAGCCTGTTAACAAAAAGAGATAATAAGAGAACATTATTAATACTTTTAAGATATTTAAAAGTTTGAACTAATCTATAAATACCTCAGAAAACATAAATTATCAAAACTAACACAAGAAAAACATCTGAATATTCTTACATTCATTAAAGAAATTGAATCTGCATTTAAGAACTTTCTGACAACGATATCTCCAGTTCCACCTGGCTTTATAGATAAGTTCTCCAAAATATTTAAGAAAAAAAGATACAAATCTCACACAAATTTTTAATGTCCTCATTAAATAAGTAACTAAGAAAATAATTGTTTATTAACTGTGGGCATTAAAACTGGATTTCAAAATATGAGAAGGCCATAGGACAAAATTATAAGACAAACTCTTAAAGACAAAAAATTTTTAAAACCTTGAAAATATTAAGAAATTAAATCTAGATACATATCATATATATACACATACAACGACAAGATCATTTACTATTTTAACAGAAAAAAGGAGGAAAGTTACATAATCAACTGAAACTCAATAAATGCAGAAAATAATATTTAATTGAATTTAGTGCTACTTCATGATTTTAAAAAACTGAGTAAACTGGATAGAAATTTTCTTATTCTGCTAAATAATAATTACAAAAACTATGGCAGACAAACTTAATCATTTTGTATTGAAAGCTATCACCACGAGATTAGAATAAGTCAAAGATACTATCACGTTTTCTTTTCAACTCTGTATTTAAGGTCTTATCCATTTCGATAAGAAAAATGGAATTGTAATAAATGGGAAGAGAGAAATAAAACTGACATTAGGAGATAATATGATTGCATGCATATAACCCACTTCACAATTTAAAAATTATTAAAATTTAAAAGTAAAAAACAATTTCCAAGGTGGCTGGCTGTAAGATTAATATACAAAAATTAAGTGTATATTTATATTTCAATAATAAGAATATATTAAATCTTAAAAAGCTATAATTTATTAGTTATAAGTTTAAAGAACTGCATTTACACATATTTCTCTACATTAAAAACTACAAAACATTGTTGAGAAAAATTAAACAAGATGTAAGTAAATGGTGGACATATCATTTTCATGAGTTAGAAGATACAATAGTATAAAGATATTTCCAAATTAATCTAACATATAATATATATCACAATATATAATCTCAATCAAAATTCCAAATACAGTGTAGACATGTGTGTGTAGTGACCAGAAGATTCTAAATTTTGTATAGAAATTTAAAGGATTGAGAATAGCCAAAGCAATATTGAGAAAGAATTATAAATATAGGAATCACCAGATCACATTATAAATCTACAGTGATTAAGATGACATGTATCTGTACAACAACAGCCAAATAGAAAATATAGCCATAAATATAAGGTTGCCTAATTTATGGCAAAGATGGCTCTACAGTGTTATGGAAATAAATGCCATTTTAGTAAATATTCCTGGGTCAATTGGCTATAAAGTAGGGGAGAATTACTTTTACTTCTGCCTCACACAGTACACAAAAGTCAATTCAAATTGATTTTTACCTAATTAATTGTGTAATACAGTAGTAATTTTATATTATATTGAGATTATATTTATATTTATGTGAATGCTGAAACAATATAACTTCTAAGAAGAGTACTTGCAAGAACACTTTCATAATCTTGAGTGGGCCAAAATTTCTTATACAGGATATAAAAGATACTAACTATACAGGAAAATAGTTAAATATTGGTACACATTAAAATTAATAAGTTGTGTATACAAAGACATCACTAGTAGAGTAAAATTGAAAGTCAAAGAATGAAATAGGATATTTGCAATATGTACATCAGACAAAGAACTTACATAAAGACTGTCTAAAGAGCACCAACAGATCAATAAGAAAAAGACTAACCCAACAGAAAAGTGGAAAGAGACTTGAATATGCTCCTTAAGAAAACAGGATACCCTAAAAAAACAAAAAATACTTTAAAAGTACTCAAATTTTATACTCACCAGAATAGGTAAAAATGAAAAATAAATAGAGACTGCCAAAAGACACAAAACAGCTAAAACTCTCATGTACTTCTAGTAAAAAGATAATTTGGTACAAATACCCCCCAAAATGTCTGGTAATAGCTAATAAAGCTGAATATATGCATGACTCTATATTCGAATAATTTCACTGTTAGACATATAACTAACATAAATGTTTACATACTTCACAAAGAGGCACATGTAAAAATATACACAGCAGCACTACTCATAATAGCCCCAAATTGAAAAGAATTAAAATGTATACTAAAAATGTAATAAATAAATTGCAGTATATTCCTACCAAGGACTATAAGAAGAATGGAGTATTTCTACTCCCAACAATAAATTCCACAAACTTAATGCTGAGCAAAAGAAGCCGTATTCAAAAGAATAACTACTGTATAATCCCATTTATATAAAGTTTAAAAACAGGAAAGTAATCTATGATACTAAAGTCACAATAAACGCTACCTTTGTGGCAGAGGACAGCCTTAAAAGGAGTAAAGAAGAACTTCTTGAACTGTTTGTTTGCTGGTTACATGAGTGTCTTAACTATGTGGAAGCAGTGGGATGTACACTCATAATATGGTACATTTTTGAATGTTATAAATCAATCAAAAATTTGTTTTAAAATGATAACTACGGTATTTTGATGTCATTAATATCTTTCAAAAAATGAAGTAATGGCTTCATTTTCCAATGTCATTCATTTATAAAACACAGGAAAATGACATCCATTGTAATCATTTATAGTGCTAGCAAAAAAAATTAGACATTAACTTAAAAATTTATGAAAGAGTATGCATTTTTTTCTTTAAAATCTTTGAATATATCTCTGAGAATAAAGTTTATTGACCATTACTGAAGTGTGTGAAACTCAGTAGAAGAGGCTGAACCTTACATGTTTAGGTGCTGTTTTAATAAGGAGTTGTGGACATGTATCTACTTCCCAAAATAGGGATCCAGTCAGCAAAAATTAGAGTATACTTACAAACGATATAAGTAGAAAAAATTCTCTAGCTAATGAAAAGTTTTAGGTAATTTAATGGTTGTATGTCACACCAGCAGAACTCTGGGTTGTCAAATATACACCCTATAGAGCAGTTGGTCACATACGTGCAGAAGTCTTTGCTAGGATCAGCAATGTTTTTTTTTTTTTTTTCCTGCCCCTCCATGTTAGTAAAAGAAATGGAGACAACAGTAATAAGAGGTGAGAGAATTAACCTTTGCTCCAGTCTTTTTAGTTTTACAGTAAATTGTTCCCTGTTATGCAGATGAGACAATGTCTTCAGTCCCATCTTTGGGCATATTTGGAGATAAAGCCAATTACTTGTTCTAATTCTTCTTCTTCTGGAACTTTCTAAGTCTAGCTCTTGTATCATGGCACTCTGTTCTTCTCTCTTACTGTGCTTGAAATCTTCAAGAAACTCTCCACATAAAAGCTACTGGCCAGTTTTAGATCTGCCTCTTTGCTGATATCCTTTTTTCTTGAAAACTCAAAATCTCTCCCCACCTCTCCCCTCATTCCTTCACCTAGGATTGTGACCTTGCCTAGTTTTTCTGGTTTCCACTTCATCCATTGTGCTGTTCTTCTTCTATGTATTGTCAGTGCCCTGCTTCCAATCAATTCTTCCCTTTTGTTTTAACCTCAGGCCAAGGTTTAATCCTCCTCAAAATTTTTGTCTTGTTTTTATTATCCCCTTGAGTACCAAACTCTGCTGTTAATCTTTCTGAAAGAATAGTCTGAACTTAGAAACATCACTCCATTCCAAATATTTGCTATATAAATTAATGCTGACTGGATCCTGCCCTCTAATTCCACAGAAACTCTCATGAGAAAGCTGTCAATGACCTCGTAATGGGTAATTCCAAAAACCTATTCTAGTCCTAGTTTCCTGAGTCACCTTTGTCATTTTCCTCTTCACACCAGCCTCTCCTCCTTGAACATTTCTTTCTCTCTCATTGACTCCTTTTATGACTTCATCCCTTCTTCTTGTTATTTAGCCATGTAAAAGAGGGAGCTCCTTTGTGCACTGTGCTGAGAATGTCTCTCTTTGTGTACCCTCCCCAGCCCTACTCTTTTTCTGCTCATCATCCCATTAATTCCCATAGTGTTGGCCTTACATATGTAAACTCCAAGTAGCTCTTGTCAATGAGATTTGGAGCCTCAACAGGATGCTCTTGAGTAATATCTGTTGGCTCCTGAATTACTTACATATTTATTCACTTTACAAGATGATGTTCATATGGTTTTTTTTGTTTCTGTTTTTGTTTGTTTTTTTGAGGCAGGGTCTTGCTGTCCCACCTAACCTAGAGTGCAGTGGTGCAATCATGGCTCACTGCAGCCTCAAACCCCTGGGCACAAGCTTTCTTCCTGCCTCAGGCTTTTGTGTAGCTGGGTCTTTAGGTGCACACTACTGCACCCAGCTAATTTTTGTGTGTTTCTTGTCTTTTTAATTTTTTTGGTAGATACGGGGTTTTACCATATTGTCCAAGCTGGTCTCAAACTTCTGGGCTCAAGTCATCCACCCATCTCCACCTCCCAAAGTGCTAGGATTATAGGCATGAGCCACAGTGCCTGGCTATATATGGTGTTTTGTTTATATGTTTTCAATTTTAAGGTACCCAAATGCAAGCGCCATGCATAACTAACTTTTCACATTTTAGAAGTGATGATGGTGCTGATTTTAAAGCTTCCTCTTTCTTACCTTGTTGACTCACAGTGTCATCTGAAGGGGCCATTTTTCCTGATTATCCTGACTTTTTACCAGGGAGTTGGTCTCTTCCTGCAGTGGCAATACATGTGAAGCCAGTCAGACAGAAACAGTGCTTTCCTAGCAGTGTGAATCAGCAGCCACAAGTTAACATTTTGGAAATAGTTTTGGCAGTGAGGGAAATTATCCTGAGCTAATTGGTGCTGTTATCTCTGAGTGGAAAGAAGGAGTCATCTGAGGGTGGGGTGGGACAGAATGAAATCAGTAGAGGGCTAGCAATTAGGCCAACTCAGCAGCAGCATGGGATAGGTTAGAAACAAATATTCTGCTGAAATTGAATGTGACTTAGAGCCAGAAAATTCCTGGGAAACCACATTCGCCAAACCTCTCATTTCACAGATAAGAGGTCCAGAGAGGTTGTTATTTCATCTGAGTTAAACAAGTAAGTCAACAGCAGAACCACAGCAGGACTCTACAGCTCCAGTTCCCAGTCCAGGGCTTTCAACTTCACCACTGTGCCTTCAAGATGCTTCCATTGCATGGTCTGCTCAGGATTACCATGTGCGTCTTCTCTGTGGAGACCTTTTGACTCTTGAGAATTTAAAAAAAGCATTATCAACCAAAGACTTAGCAATACATACACAGAAAATCAACAAGGGCAACATCTTTTCAGAGGCCAAGTGGTCCAAATTGATGTAGACTTTCTCTTCAACCAGAGTCTTAATGTATCCTACATGAGGGGATGTATGTGTTGATTTGGGTATCTTCCCAGCCTCACAGATCATTGAACTTTGCCTCATTCTTACACATCAGTCCACTCCCAGGACCACAGTTGAGATACCAGCCACTACCAGGAAATGTCTGTCAGTCATTTCAGACTGTTATGACTAAACAGTATACACTGCGTGGTTATAAACAGTAGAAATATTTCTTACAGTTCTGGATGATGTAAAGTCCAAGATCAAGGTGCCAGCAGTTTCTGTATTTGGCAGAGGCCTGCTTTTTGTCTCATAGATGATGTCTTTTAGATGTATCCTCACATGGTGAAAGGGAACTCTCTGGGGCCTCTTTCATCAGGATACTAACCCCATTCATGAAGGCTCCACCTTCATGACCTAATCACTTCCCAAGAACCCCACCCATCCCCTAATATCACCACCTTGATGGTTAGGTTTTCAGCATATGAATTTTGAGGAGACACAAACATTCATACCCTAGCATATTCTCTCAGTAAAATTTCACTCTCCAATCTCTACCTCCAGTTCTTCCACTTCTCACACTCTATGTCTGTACTGTGACACTTCCAGCCTCATCATGCCTCCCCACCCTCTTAAATTCCTCTCAGTTTCAATTTTCTCACCTAGCTTAGACCACACAGTCAATAATTTCAGCCCTGTCCGTGTTTGCAGCATCTTTGTTTCCCACCTTCCTGGTCTCTGGGTATTGAGTCCAGCAAATCCTTCTGATGTGGTTTGAATCTGTGTTCCCACCCAAATCTCACGTTAATTGTAATTCTCAGTGCTGGAGGAGGGCCCTCGTGGGAGGTGATTTGATCATGGGGGTGGACTTCTCATGAATGACTTAGCACCATCCTCACTTGGTACTGTATACTGAGTGAGTTCTCCCGAGATTCAGTTGTTTAAAAGTGTGTAGCAGCAGCATGGGAAAGGTTAGAAACAAGTATTATGCTGAAACTGAGTATTATTTAGAGCCAGAAACTTTCTGGAAAATCAGGAATTCCTCTTTCTCTTCCTCCTGTTCCCGCCATGTAATATGGGCTTGCTTCCCCTTCACCTTCCACTATGACTGTAAGGTTCCTGAGGCTTCCCCAGAAGCCAAGCAAATGCCAGAATCATGTTTCCTGTACAGCTGCAGAATTGTGAGCCAATTAAACCTCTTTTCTTTATAAATTACCCAGTCTCAGGTATTTCTTTACAGCAATTCGAGGACAGACTAATACACCTTACTTAATCCTATCACATTCATGTTTTCTGCTCCCAGCCTATTGAGCTCAGTTGAATAAAATGACAAAATTGTAACCATTAGTCACTGGTGTACATTTATCATTTCTACTCTCACATGGGCCTTCATTATAGCTCAATCTTTTATTCTCAGCCTCTTTCTTATTTCCTGTATAGCAGTGATATCAGAGTTCTCAAATTACCTTTTCCACTTGACTCACATGACGTTCAGAAATGGCCCCATTTTGCAGGACACCAAACAAAAAAGGGCCCATTGATGTACACCCCTTCAACTTCCACCTTCCCACCTCCAGTAAACACATCATCACCTTTACCTTCTTTAACCTTCTCTAAAACCTACGGGGCTATTTAGATACAAATACCTATGACTTTCCCCTTTCACCCACTTCCTCTTTTTCTATTTATTGTACAGAAACATTAAAAATAATCATTTTACTGGGAGAAACTATATTTCCCTCTTTCTCTCTTTGTACTTGCTAATCTAATGTCTTTGCCTAATTTTTTCTAAGTTACACAAACACAGAGAGAGAGAGAAAAACACACAAACAGAAACACACGCACACATGAATTTAAGTTCATATGAGCCCATGAAATTAGTGTCTTTAGTAATAAATCATCTTAATAAATCTCAGGGAAAAATAAGTATTGGTTCATGCTAAGTTTGTTCATGGTGTTTCTATACACCCTCCTAGTAGGCAATTTGTAGTAGTTTCACCAGTAATGAAATACCAATTATCAGCACTTAACAGTACATAGTTAATCTACTGATATCACATGAAGTGGGAGTTTTCCAAAATCTCTATCTTTTTATTTCCAAAATTTCTAAATCAGCAAGTCTACTCTGGGGCTACTTTATAAGGTATTTCTGATACATATGAGCCCAAGTATGCTTCCCAGAATTCATGTTAACTAAGCAGCAACTAGCCGTATACATGATATTTTCCCCATAAACACCATTTCTATTGGGAGAAATTACTCAGACATTTGCAGATCGGAAAAATTGACATGTTGATGGCCCAGGATGCTGGCAGAAAGCATCATGTATTTGCTCCTCCTTATCAAATAAATATAAGTGTCCACTTGATTACCTCTTGACTTACATCAGGTTACATCTAGGCTGTCATTAAGCAAAACAAACAAACAACAACAACAACAACAACAAAACAAAAAAACAGACTACAAGGAGATCCAATGTACTTAATACTTGGGCTAAATCTCAACTTTTTCAGTTTAGATATTTTCAAATCCCAGGCTGATGGTCACTGTGATGTTGTCTTTCATAAATTTGGAGAAGATACAAACTCAGACTTTTTAAGCCTTCCCTAGGCAGTTGATCCTGACCCTGGAGGCCCTTAATCTGCAGAGAAGAGCAGGACAGAGAGAATACGGGCTTTTGTTATTATGCTTGATCATGATTTGTACATATTACCCTTGGCACATGACATGGTACCCATAGCTGTAATTCTTTCCCAAATTTGTTTGGAGCTAATGGATGATGGCCCCTGAGCCAGGCTGGTCTGGCTTCCATGAATGATGCCTTTTTGCAAAGTTACTTTGCTCTGTGTCAGAAATAACTTTGCATAACTCATTATTCTTTTTTATTGAGTCTAAATAAAGTTGCATGTCATCTGATAGTTTATGAAGTAATGCACACACGCTCTTAATATGGTGAGCTCAAGGTTTAGAGAAACTTAAACATTCAATCTCTTGCCATCTCTCCCTCCCCCACACCAAAAAAAAAAAGAATAGGGGAAAAGTTATTTTAAGTGAGAATTAATGGGACATTCTAAGTTTCAGGTAAGGTTTGGGGATTTGTGTGTATGTGTATGTGTTTAATATTTTTAAAATAACCAGAAGATAAAAACTTTTGGGAAAGTTAGTAACTAGTGCATTTTGAAAATTCTAAATAAGAACAGGAACCTTTCATTTTTGTCCTTTCTATCTGTGATTCCACTGATGTTGCTGCGGCCCTGAGCACCTCTGTATACCAGAGCCCAGAACAATAAACGCAGCAAATTAAATGTGGCTCCAGTGGTTTGGGACCTGGACCAATAAGTTATCTTTATTAATCCATTCAGGGACAAGGTCTCATTTTTATTACATTGTTTCCTTAATGATAAAGGCAGTAATAGCACTGTACAAAAACACACCAAAGAAATCTCAGGCTTTTGGCAACCAGGTTAATCTCCCAGTGTGTTTCGTTCAGAGTAGGGATTTGGCACAGTTTAACTCACACACTCCTGGGTTAAAAAAGCAGCCCCCTCCCCCTTTTCTCATGCTGCCTCTCTCTGCTTACTCTGACATTTTCTTGGCTTCCGCTGAAATTTTGACACATAAATCCCACTTGTCAAATGATATTGTAAAACAAGCATCCAAGTGTCAGCACATGGCCCGATAGTCTGGGGACTAGAGAATCGAATGAGGAACACCTCTACGGCAGCTTTCATCTGCCTCCAGCCACCTGCAAGTAATTTGAAACTCGTTTCCAACACAGCTAGGTTATTTGGCCTGGCAACATACACAGAGCAAAAAGAAAGGGCCAGAGTCATCAAAACCTGTTAACTCTGTTATGAGTAGATAAAACAGTATATTTTTAAAAATCTGCCTCAGACCAATCCATTAGCATTCAGTTAGATGGGCTGAAATCTCTTTTTAGTTACAAATCCCACCGAACAGCTTTGGCCCATTAAGGCATCACATTCGCCAAACACCCCCAGCCTCTGGGCCTCACGTTGTCGGACTTGCAAATAGCCGAGCTCCTGGTAGGACTTCTGTGATCCTTCTGGAATCTGAATCTGGGACGCTTCCCTCTCAGGGATAAAACAGAGACACAAAGTCAAGATGTGGAAAGTCTCCTATAAAGAAGTGGTTACATTCTTTGCCCACATTCATAAAATACCTGTGATTATTCTTTATTCTTAGCAGACTTATAGGGATCTCTGTGGAGATTTTGGTTTGGTTTGCAAAGAATGGTTCAAAGTTCATGTGCACCAGTGAAGAGTAAAGCAAGGAAAAGAGCTCTAGGGAGGGAAAGAAACCCAAGAAATTTCAGGTAATTTCAAGTCCTTGCTTGGCCAAAGTCAACTTAGCTGAATATCAGTATGCTCATCTGTACAGAAGGGCACTAATATCTATCTCAAAAAATGTCAGATTAAATGAGGCAGTTTAGCTAAACTGTTCAGCAAATGTTAGCTTTTATTATCTATTTTTTTTATATACTAAGACACAAGCACATGATGCAATCAGAGACGGTTTTGCTGTAGATCTAGAGATGCTGCAGCTTCAGGTCCCATAACTTGCACCCCTCTCACCTGGAAGGAGCCCCAGCAGTGCAGTAAACCATTCATAGAATTGTAAAGTTTGAAGAAGTAAGATATGGTTGTGGTAACAAACTGGTGTTTGAATATCATCAAATTCAAAGAGAATTTAAGGCTCATCCTTGCACGATGAAACTTGAAATAACTTAAATATTACAATTCTTATGCAAAATGGACTTGTTTCAAATTTGACGATAATCTTCAAAGTTTATATAGCATAGCATTAACAAGTTGTAAAGCTAAAAGAATGCTATTAAATAATAATAAAAAACTTTGATCAGCCATGCTAAAGGAAATATTAAATTATCTTTCTTTTCTCACAATAGAAAATAATATAACAAAAGCATTCTATTATGAAGTGATCAAAGAGCATGCAGACAAAAAGTAGGAAAAGTATTTTATAAGTACGTCATGAAGTCCATTAAAATATGTAATTTTAGGAAGTTTACAATGTGATAATTATAGTGTTTTTAAATTTTTTCATTTTCTATGATTACCTATCTCATAAAATAATATTCACTTTAGTATCATAATTTGAATTTTTTTTCTCAAAGAGGAATTCCTCCAAATTATATAAGCTTCAAACTCCCTAAAAACCTGGATTTGTTCCTGGGGCCAAGGAACAAGAAAGTGTTTATGAACATAGAAATAATAAACTCCAGCAGTGCACGGTGGCTCACGCCTGTAATCCCAGCACTTTGGGAGACTGAGACAGGTGGACCATGAGGTCGGGAGTTTGAGCCCAGCCTGACCAACATGGTAAAACACTGTCTCCACTAAAAATATGAAAATTAGCTGTATGTGGTGGTGTGCACCTGTAATCCCAGCTACTTAGGAGGCTGAGGCAGGAGAATTGCTTGAAGCTGGGGGGCAGATGTTGCAGTGAGCTGAGATCGTGTCACCGCACTCCAGCATGGGCAACACAGTGAGACTTTGTCTAAAATATATATATATATATTCTTTATTCTTTATATATATAGAATATATATATAAAGAATAAAGAAGTTTATAGGAGTTTATTTTATATATAACATTTTATATCTTTATTCTTTATTTAGATATTCTATATATATATTCTATATACAGATATTCTATATATAGAATAAAGAAAGTTATAGGAGTTCATTTTATATATAATATTTTATATTCTTTATATATAGAATAACTTTATTTTATATATAGAATATAAA
>PVKP010017201.1:0-46617 GCA_004027715.1 Plecturocebus donacophilus
CAAAACTCAGAGTGGCTAAAAACACACAGCAATATGTTATAGATTAAAAAAACACACACATCTAATTAGAAATGCTAAAGACTGTAAAAGGGAAACATTAGACTTGATAGAAATAACCCTGAAACTGACTGAAATCACAGTAGTATAAATTGTATATTGTAAATTTTACAAATAACTAAAGTTTGATGGGAGAACAGAGAAAAAAAAAAAAAAAAAGATTTATTTAGATTTCAAATCATGGAAATGGGTATTGTCTCACTTCTAGAAGAATGAATCACTGCAGTTCTTATTTGTCATATTTAATGAAAGTTAAAGCTTCAATCATTTACCAGTGAATAAACTCAAAGACGACTTTCTTAGTCATGAAAACAGACTGTGATCTGAAAATTTAAGAAAATTAATATAAAATAAGTTTTTGATACTAATTTTTGTTTTCTATAATAATCCACCACTCATAATTTATTTTAGGATTTTTAAACTTACATTACTTATTCCACAGGAATGTTGCACCATTAGGATAGGAAGCAAACAAAGTCATTGTTTTGTCAAATTAATCAATTAATATTAGGACTACAGATAAAGAACCAATGGTGACAAAGGAGATAAACTTCAGTATCTGCTGGTATACTTCTGTTACATTCACCATCAATTATTTCAGTCTTCATTAATTAGTTATAAGAGACACAAACATGTGTTTTTCAAGGAGTTGGCCTGATAATTAGATAAGTATGGCTTTGTAGGAGTCTACTCAGCATATTACATAACTACAGAATAGCTTGTAATAACTCCACTATTTATTATAACTTTACTATACAATTAAGCAGAAAATCCATTAGTAGGAAAATGATAATGGAATATGCTTTTCTCAGTATATGAATTTATAAATTTAGCTGGACACTAACACAGCTTTAAACCTAATGGCCGGTAAATTTTCTTCAGCTCTTAGTGAAAAACTGGAGTCATTCCTCCTTTTTATGCTATATTTGATATTCAAGACAAGTAAATGAGTCCAATTTGTACAAACAGGATTTTAGTTTTTGAACAACCTTCAGTATTGTCCTAGTTAGTCTTTAATTTTTGAATCATTGCATAGTGTTAACTCAGTTCATTGAAAAAATAATCAATTTTTTTAATAGGGAAGTGGTATTTAAGAAAGTCACACTTCTACTTTAGGTATTTCTTGTAGGAATCTATACTCTACTTACAGCTTGGTTTTAGAACCCTGCCACGGTCAAAATCACAATAGTCCAGGTTGCAGCAGGAGACCTAACATCTTCCTGCACCGAGGAAAATGAAACCTTACCTAAGAGGTTGCCCTGTAAATGATATCAACCTCCCTGACTTAGGGTACAGCTCAACTGAATTGTTTTCTCTGTTGAGCATGACATACACTGAGGGATATAATTGATTGGTGGTTTAAAGGAAGGAGCTATAACTTTCAGATTGTTTAACTGAAATCTCAGAAATTCTCTTTTGAATGTCAAAATCCCCACTGTGTAGTCTCAGCAACCATTGAATTGCCACTGGAACAGCCATTTCAATAATCACTGGAAGATTAAGATGTGAGTAAGTTGTCCTATAAGACCACTCAAAATGCTGTTTATTTTTTCATTTTTTGTTCAACGAGTTAAAAGATAAAATGGCTCATTTTAACAGTATCAGCATTTTAGGCTTTTTTTTCACAGAAAAATTCACTGTAAGCATCATCAATCTATTTTAAATATTTTCTTAAGATTTAGTACCCAAAGAAATATATACGTCAGATAATTCATGTTAAAAAAATATGTAACCACATTGCAAATACACCAAATTCTGTTCCCAAAGAAATGAGGACAAAATTCAAACTTCTTAGCAGAATTTACAACTTCCTGCAAGTTCTGGCTTTTGACTTTGCAATCTCATTTCCTGTGTTACTCCTCCTTACCCCATAGAATGCTGCCACACTGATCTTTCAGCTATGCAATCATATTTAACACTTCCCTAGCCATTACCTCTTCCTGATACGCTCATTTTCCTCTTTTGTGGTTGGCTACTTCTCATCTCTCGGGATTAGCCTTAAATTACATTAACTTCCTAGTTAGCCCTTTCCAAGCAATTTACCAAACGGGAAGCCCTCCTTGTTATCTCTATTTCAGCCTTTTGTTTGTGTTTTTCTTAACATATAATTTGCAATTTTCTATTTATTTGCCTACTGATCCTCCATAGGATTGTGCACACCATGGGAAAAGAATAAAAATGTCCTATTCTATCTCATTTCATGAGTGCATATCACTGTTCCTGGCTCTTGGCAAATTCTCAGTGAAAATTTGATCAGTGATGCCCAAAAAGAGGTCATAAAGAAAAAGTATCTATTTCTTTATGGTGGCATGCTTTTTTTTTCACTCAAATAAATATTAAATGCTAGACAATGGCCTCCTTTACCACCATAAAACTAAGATCTTTCGAAGCAGTTCATTCTATAAAAATTAGTTTAAAATATTTCAGGGACTCCCTATCATCAATGAAAAGAAATTTGTGTTTCTTAGACAAGCAGCACATCAGGCCTTCAAAATTAGTCTCTACAGCCCTGCTCAGTGCCATTTCCCTCCATCCTCTGCCTCCCTCTTCAAGCTCTGACAATGGCAAGTTGTACCCGGCCTTGTGCCTGGGACAGAGCAGGAACTCCACCAATATTTGATGAATTATCTGCTGGCAGTTCCTTGCATATGCCTGCCTGTTTTAGTGGTGTCAACTGAGGCTGGAGAGCTAATCAAGAGACCAGCTCTGTAACACGAGTGTCCCTCTAGGACATATTAGGAATTAAGGTATTTAAAGTCACGGGAATCTATTGGTTTTTTAAATTTTTTTATTCAATTTTATTTATTCATTTATGAGACAGAGTCTTGCTTTGTCACCCAGGCTGGAGTGCAGTGGCATGATCTCGGCTCATTGCAACCTTTGCCTCCCAGGTTCAAGTGATTCTCATGCCTCAGCCTCCCGAGTAGCTGGGACTACAGGCATGTGCCACCAGACCAGCTAATTTTTTTTGTATTTTCAGTAGAGATAGGGTTTTGCCATGTTGCCCACACTGGTCTCGAACTCCTGAGCACAGGCAATCTGCCCACCTCGGCCTGCCAAACTGCTGGGATTATAGGTGTGAGCCACCACACCCGGCCAAATAATGGGAATCTGTGGAAGAGCTTTGAGCAGAGGGGTTGATGACTTAGCCCACCACGAGGGGTGGGAGTGTACTCTAAAAAATATTTCTAGTTGGTAGTTTCTGCTTAAATTTCATCTTTCAGTTCTGTCTTTTATAGAGCACATAAGTTTTGAGTAACTTCCAAAGCCACCCAAGTAAAAATAAATCAAGAAGGATTCTGTTTTACACTCCACTTCCCCCATGTCCTTAGGCAGGAAGAAAGCCAGCTTGGGTATATATCTTTCCAAATCATTTGTCTGTGAAGTATCATTGAACTTTCAATGGTTTTCATTAATATAGCAACAAATAAACAAAACCCCTGTGTTTGAGTACAAGTAGTTCTGAACTCTATATTATTTGTTGAACACTGTATACTAACATAATATTTGCTAATGTTTGTGTTGTAATGGTTACATATATTTGAATAAGAAATGCCAGGGAAAATTTTATCAACATCTTCAAAGAAGTCCTCCTGAAGAAAGTTTTCTAAAAGTCTTTTGATAACATTTGATTAATGAATATGCATTAAATTAATCATGAATCTGTTGATTTCCTCTGTGGAAAGGATTATTATCTGGTGTTTGGGCTGCTTTTTTAATAGCTTAGGTATTAAAACTCTTTTATGACTGGGTATCAGCTTGAATCAGTTTTATTCATTTGTCAAAATAATATCAAGCTAATTTAACAGCATAAACACAGCATGTACAAAGAGAAAGCTCTGCATTGTTCTTTAGAGAGATTAAGCACCTATGCAATGACTAGGTATTGCCTATCAATTTCTTTTCTAAAATAAATTCCTGAAACTTTCATTAAGCCTGAATTAAGAATCCGTGCTTTCCAAAACTTCATGAAATAATCTGAAGGTAATGACATGCTGATAGCTGCTAAGCAGAGAAGAACAAAGTTAACTTGTTGAAACCGGTTGCGTTTTGGAATATTTTAATGTCTGGGCCTTGAGTTGGATGTCATATCTTCATACTGGTAAACCTCAGCTCCTCACACTCAGTGCTCAGAAGAGGATGAGCATGAAAAAGAAATAGAGGCAATCAGAAGTTTGCAAGAGCAGGCCAGGCACCATCTGGACTATGTAGGAGGACTGGTGGGGGGAAAGGAACATGATGGCATATGCTAGGAAAGTACAGATTGTAAAGAAAGGGTAGCACCCTTGTTTTGCAGACTAGTTACTACATTTATGTTGCAATATTCCTGGGGAATAATATTCTTGGAAAAGAAAACGCTTGTTTCAGGTTAGCTACATTTCAATATTCTGTAACACTGAGGAGGGGGAGGAATGTGCATCTATTATAGCCCAATAGGTAAAAATAACTGTTTATGGGTGTAAATCTCTAACAACTGAGTAAGAATCTTAGGGGACGATCCATGTCTAAAATGTTTCCTGCACTCCCCACAGAAATGCAATGCCAGGCATGTGAGAGTGGCAGAGCACTGTGCTTGGGACTCGGAACATCTGGGTTTAATTACCATCTGTGTTTCTCCGAGAAAGTCAGCCCTTCAGCCTAACTCCTCATCTGCAAAAGAAAAGGGGGGCAGTATCAAGGTATAATGCTAATGCAGCCTGGTTTTTTAGTTTTTTTTTGTTGACATTTAATAAGTTAATATATGTGACTATGGGATGGAGACTGTAAAAGGCTCCACAGCTAAAAGGTGATGATACTACACCTAGAACAGTAAGGTGACAAATACCTGATGATAGACTGGTTTCTTGATAAGGATTTATTCATGTGTCCTCTTCCTTTCCATTTACTTCCAAGTGTTTGAACCTCAGCACTGCTGACGTTTTAAATCAGATGATTCCCTGCAGGGGATTAGGGTGTGGGTTGCCAATGCATTGTAGAATGTCCAGAAACTGAACATCCTACTCTCTCTACCCACTAGATGCCAGTAGCAGCCACCCCACCCTACTCCCATGAGTTAGGACAAGCAAAAATGTCCCCAGACATTGCCTGATGTCCCCATGAAGGTGGGGATGGGGGCAAAATTGTCCTGCAGTTGAGAAGCACTGGTTTAACTTAGAGACCAAATCTCACTAGTATACTCTGAAAGTTATGAGTTTTGTTTTCTCTATCCCTGAACCACAAATGATAGCCAATTTTATTTGTGATTATAAAATAAATTGTGATTTTATTTGTGATTATCCTGCAGAAGGCACTCTGCTCATCTATTTACATGGATTAACTCACTTAATCCTACAAGAAGAAGGAGGTTCGACAGATCCTCACTTTAAATATGAAGAACTTGAGGCTTAAAGAGTTGAAGTGACTTTCCCAGGTTCAAAACTAGGATAAAGCAGAGCTTTTGTCTGGATCACCCTCTGTAGGATTCCAGAATCTTTGCTCTTAACCACTCCTGCTGTACTTCCTCACATAACATAAGATGATCAAAATAGCCCCACAGATGAACATCAGACAACACTTGTCGAGATGAACTGGACTTTAGACCTCAGAAGGATAAAGCACACAGCGATTCAAGGGATGGAGCTGCTTGATAAATATTATTTACATGAGCTGTGGAACCAGGCAAGGCATTAAAAAAAAAAAACAGTCATATCTGAAAGAAGACAGGCAGTAAGTTCTAATATGTTCCTGCAAAATTATCATTTAGTGCCATAGAAACCCAGTTTTGTGGGGAGATTACATTTTCTTTGTAAAGATTTATATTTTCTTAAATCAGTGATATGAAAAGAAATAAAGCTGTCCAAAAGCAAACAGTAAAATTGATGAGGATAACTTGATTAAGGTGCATATTATTTGACAGATATGAGTGCCTAAAGCCTTTCTATGGGATCAATACATACTATTTTCCATTTCCTATTTCTGTATAGGTATATTTTGCCAATTGCTTCACAAAAAGCTAATGCCAAATTACTTAGTATTTAGGATCTAGGTTTTTCAAAAAAATAAAGCTGCTAATATTAGTCTCAATTTCTGGACCCAAAAATGTAGGCAAGGAAAGGCTAAGTAATATGTGTCAAGTTACAGGAGTCAAGAGAGGGCAAAAGAAAACTTTAATTATGGAGTGATGTGTAACTCAGATCACCATACATGTACTGTCAATCATTAATGCCCACTGAAAGAGTAACCTGGGTAGCAAAGGTATTTAGTTTCTCAAGAGATCCATCACTAGTGTATGATTCCTTCTCAGCTGACCATGGACAAGATTGTAACTTGTAATTTACTACTAGGAAGTCTGGCTTCATTTCCCTCAGGCTTCTACTCTGCTCCCTCAAAACCAACCAAACTTCCTAACTTCTACAGTTTGATACATATACTATATTTACTTCCTTAAATAATACTCTTGAATCTTAATAATGTGAGGACCATTTCTTCCTGTCAATGATAAGAACACAATAGTGTTCCCATAGGGGCCGAAAGATCTGGCACTTATCCAACCAGAGGCTCAGTTTGAGCATGTGCATTCAGGACCCAGTTACAGTTTTGCTCTCAGCTTCCACAGTCAGTACCACATCACACTTGTGCTCTGAGAGACAGTCCTTGAGGAAGCACCTGGCTTCTGGCTCTGGACCCCAGAAGACATTCTACACAAGTTACTTTTATTTTACTATGTTGCTGCATTTCACCTGATTGAGACCAAGCCTCAGATGATGCAGGCATTTGAATTCCAAAGGAAACCACTGCCTAAGTCAGGATTCTTTCTGTTGCAAAAGATTAAAACTCAGTTTAAATGTGTTTAAGCAAAACTGGGAAGTTACTATCTTACCTTAATGAAAAATTTTAAGCATGAAGAGTACCAAAGTACATTAGGATTCTTAGGATCTTCCCAAATAATCTGCACAGCACTTTCAAGTTACAAAAATGATTCATTTATTGAATCATTTTTTAGAAAAAGAAACAAAATGAAGAAAACAAACAGGTGTTATCTTCATTTTCTGGATGCTGTTAAATGGTTTGCTTAGTAGCTGTCTCAGCTACTAAGTTACATAGCTCATTACTGATTGACCTCAGGCGTTCTGAATCTTGAACACTATGCTTTTCCCAGCGTAATGTACCTTGAAGACAAAGTATTAGACAAGCTCCTTAGTCTCAAGATAGTTAACAATGAAAAACAGAAAAAAAATACGAAAAGAAAGTGACACCTTGAAAGCACATTTTTGTGAAAATGTTGTTAGTTCTTTAATAATACTAATTTATTTTATTTTCATGAGAGGAATTCCATAGGACTATTTCATGGAACTCCACTAAAAACTTGTGCAGACGAGGGACTGACACCTATTGTTTTTGTCACAATCATACTAAATGAACAATTGGATCAAGGATTATGTCATTATCACCAGTACATTACTGTCATGTCACCACCATCAGCATTAAGTACCTTGAGATTAACTTCTAGCAAGGCCCTGTGTGCAACTAGCGTGTCTCAAGGGCAGGCACTGTGTTCTGTTCATCATCATATTCCTGACACCGAGCATAATTTTTGTTGAATTAATGAAGAACAAGTCCTAATGAGTCATAAAATCTGAAGAATGAGTAAAGGAAAAAGGGAACCCTGGGGACTTATGAGGGCCATGACTATAGATATTACTCTTTCTGAGAGTGTAATGAAAATTAATCATTTCTTAAAACTCTCATTGGTTATAAATGAAGATTACTAATTGATGAAGGACACATATAAGTTACCCTATTGTTGTGGAGCTGTATAAAGTTGCAACAGAATTAAAATGGAACGGTGCTGCTCATGCCACCCAGGGGACTCACCACTCTGATACCCATCCCCCTTCCACAGCAGAGACCTTGTGCCATCAAATATCCACTCTTCACATATTGGTTTATTCAATGTAAAATGATAGTCATCAGCCAAATATTGTACATGTAGAGTGATCTGAGTTATACATCACTCCATAATTAAAGTTTCGTTTTGCCCTCTCTTGACTTCTGTAACTTGACACATATTACTCAGCCTTTCCTTGCTTACATTTTTGGGTCCAGAAATTGAATTGAGGATAATATTAGCAGCTTTATTTTTTTTTTGAAAAAGCCTAGATCCTAAATACTAAGTAATTTGGCATTAGCTTTTTGTGAAGCACTTGGTAAAATATACCCATACAAATACTTCATGGAAAATAGCATGTATTGTAATCTTGCTTTCTGCCTGCGTCCCTCTCGCCTATATAGCTACTGCTTTCTTTTCTTTCCTTCAGAGCCCAAAGTCTGAACTCATTGTCTCCAGTGCTTCACCCCTCATTCATTTTTCATACTTTGACTCAGTTTTTCATCCTCAATTCTGGTAAACTGGCTCCTGCCAGTTTCTGATACCATACATCAATTTGAAATTCCAACATATTATTTTTATTCCCTATTTTACTTGACCTCTCTTCAACATTTGACATTATAAACTACTCCCTCCTTCAATTCTTTCCTCTCAAAGCCATTATCTCTGGATTTTCGCTTATTTACTCATTCTCACTATCTTCCTACATACCATTCTCCTTCTTCAATATTACTATTCCCCCAGGGTTCCATTGTCAACAATGTTTTCTATCTACACACTCTTTTAGGAATTCTTATCTATACCTATGCCTTCAATGGTTATCAATGATTTCATATTTCCAGAATCTCTGCCTTCATTCCTGAGCTTTAGACCAATAAATCCACAAACAATTTAGCTGTCCCACAGGCATCTCAATTTCAACATGCCGAAAACCAACTGCATTGTGTTAAATCCCATCAACCTTCACGTCACTTATATCCTGTCCCCATGAAGACCAATATTATCTACTCCACTGCCCAAGTTGGAAACCTAAGTCATCACACTCAATTCTGCAAAATTATATCAAGTCAAGCTTCTAAATATTTCTTGGATTTGGCCCATTTTTCCCATGCTCACTGCCACTCTCAAAGTATTTCTTCCAGTTGTTATGAAAAAGCTTCTTACTTCATATTTCAGTGTACAGTCCCAACTACTCACTTGCCTCTATTTTCCCATCACCACCATAAATTCGTCTCCCAAAAATTGTCAAAGATCATTCTACAAAGCAAATCTGATCATGTTATTTTGGCATCTAAAATGCTTCCATAGATTCCTGTTGCTTTCAGGATAAAATTCTAACTTCACAATATGTTTGTTTTACCAGGCTCCCAATTATGTGGCTCCAGAACACTTCTGCCTCATCTCACAGACATGTTGGTGAATCTCTGTATTTACAATTCTAGTATGAAATTACTCTTTGACAGGCATTGAGTAAATGATTAAATGGATGAAGGAATTCTGAGAAAGAAGTCCTTAGATTTGAAAAAAAAAAAAGTTACATGGCTCCTATTTATCTTCAACAAATAATGATTTCTATACAAAGATAAATTCATACAGCACTTTTGTTGTAAAGTTTAACATGTATTGTCAAAAAATAGGGTCTTAATGGAGCAGAACAGAGGCCTCGGAAGTAACGCCACACACCTACAACCATCTAATTTTTGACAAACCTGACAAAAACAAGCAACGGGGAAAGGATTCCCTGTTTAATAAATGACATTGGGAAAACTGGCTAACCATGTGCAGAAAGATGAAACTGGACCCATTCCTTATATCTTATACAAAAATTAACTCCAGATGGATTAAAGATTTAAACACAAGACCTAACACCATAAAAACCCTAGAAGATAACATAGGCAATACCATTCAGGACATAGGCAAAGGCAAGGACTAAAACACCAAAAGCAATGGAACAAAAGCCAAAATAGACCAATGTGATCTAATTAAACTTAAGAGCTTCTGCACAGCAAAAGAAACAATCATTAGAGTGAATCCGCAACCAACAGAATGGGAAAAAATTTTTGTAAGCTGCCCATCTGACCCAGGGCTAATATCCAGAATCTACAAAGAACTAAAACAAATTTACAAGAAAAAAGACAAACAACCCCATCAAAAAAGTAAGGTAAGGATATGAACAGGCACTTTTCAAAAGAAGATATTTATGCGGCCAACATACATATGAAAAAAATGCTCATCATCACTGGTCATTAGGGAAATGCAAATCAAAACCACATTGAGATTCCATCTCACACCAGTTAGAATGGCAATCATTAAAAAATCTGGAGACAATAGATGCTGGAGAGGATGTGGAGAAACAGGAACGCTTTTACATTGTTGCTGGGAATATTAAGTAGTGCAACCATTGTGGAAGACAGTGTGGTGATTCCTCAAGGATCTAGAAACAGAAATACCATTTGACCCAGCAATCCCATTACTGAGTATATATATACCCAAAGGATTATAAATTGTTCTATTATAAAGACACATGCATATGTATGTTCATTGTGGTACTGTTTACAATAGCAAAGACTTGGAACCAATCCAAATGCCCATGAAGGATAGACTGGATAAAGAAAATGTGGCACATATACACCATGGAATACTATGCAGCCATAAAAAAGGATGGGTTCATGTCCTTTGCAGGGATATGGATGAATCTGGAAACTATCATTCTCAGCAAACTGACACAAGAATAGAAAACCAAACACCGCATGTTCTCACTCATAAGTGGGTGGTGAACAATGAGAACACATGGACACAGGGAGGGGAACATCACACACTGGGGTCTGTTGCTGGGTGGGGAGCTAGGGGAGTGATAGCCGGGGTGGGGAGATTGGTGGGGGGATAATATTAGGAGAAATACCTAATGTAGGTGACAGGGGAATGGAGGCAGTAAACCACCATGGCATGTGTATACCTATGTAACAATCCTGCAAGATCTGCACATATACCCCAGAACTTAAAGTATAACATAAACATAATTTTAAAAAAAGGAGTCTTAAATTTTGCTCCTCTTTTTAGGAAATATGTCCTCCAAGGAGAACATCTAATAAGATACTGAAGAATGCCCCCAGGGAAAACATGAGGAATTCCTGAACTTATAAATGGGCTATGTTCCAAAATTTCTCTCATAACCTGATTTTGTGAAACTTGGAATGCATTTTCTCATAAAAACATTTTTTTAAATTTAATTTAGACCTAAACTATTTTTAAAATGAGTTAAAATAGTAATAATGAAATACATATGTCATAAGCTTTTAAATAATTAAAAGAAGGTCTATAACAATATATGTGGGCTATGGAAAGTGATTATAACATGAATCTGGTAAACTTACACACTAAACTAAAACTAAGAGGTAATTTAACTCTGAGAATCCTGTCAGCCAATACAACATAAAAGGAAGAAAATGGTGAGATTTTTTCTTCTTTTTTATTTTTACTTATTTTACTTTTTTTAACCTCACAATGGCTAATAAAATTAATATAATAATTAATGAGGAGATATATTTTCTTGGTACTAAACTCTCAGAAAAAGAATTTACATGATATCTGACACAAGGAATGTATATCTAGTAGAACAAAATGGTTTAATAGAAAAAGCAAATATATCATCACACAACCCATTCTTAGAGCAACCACTGATGAAACTGAGAGCATATTTAATTATATTTCTATTAAGGCATTTCTATAAGTACTTCAATTAGTATGTATCCATCTCTCTGGTGCTCTAACTTGATATGAAGTAAAGACTAGCAATATCCAGCACATATCACTTAGAATGTACATACATGCATTAACTTGTTTAATCTTCATCATAACCCTATGATTACTACCATTCCATTTCACAAATGAGAAAACTGATGCAAAAAAGTTAATAATTTGCCAAATTCACACAGTTACATTATTAAAATATGCCTTACATGTTTTTCTCTCCAGTATCAGTGATCTCATTCAGGGTTGTAACAGAAGCAGAATTCTGCCCGACCTCAGGAGGCCTTGCGTGCCTTTCCATTCTAACCTGTAATTCTCTGAGATTACATATAGATAAGCCTGGTCTAGCCTGCAGAATGATAAGAGACAAGTGACCCAACTGCCCCTCCACTGCCTCATCTGGCAGTGAGCCATCCACTGGACATGTAAATGAGATCATCTTAGACCAACCAGCCCCCGAGCAGCCTGACAGCTGACTGCAGAAAAAGGAGCAAATCTCCACAGAGACAAAAAGAACTGCCTACCCAGGCCTCGTCCAAATTGCCAACCTATATAATTGTGAGCTCAGTAAAGGTTGTTTTGTTTTGTTTTTGCTACTAAATGTTGGAGTAACTTGTTATGTAGCAGTAGATAACTGATATAGTCCCATCAAGCATACTCCTTCTACATGTGTTCTGTTCTCCCATACAGTATCAGAAGAGCCTACAAAAGAAAACAAAGAACTGTTTGGAGTCTCACTTGGACAGAGTGCCAACTACTCCATTTCCTACTGGAAACTTTATAGAGCCAAATACAAATTTCCCCCTCTTTTTAAAAAAATTTCTGTAGGTTTTGGGGGAACAGGAGGTGTTTGGTTACATTAATACGTTCTTTAGTGGTTATTTGTAAGATTTTGGTGTACACAGAACATGAGCAGTATACCCTGTACCCAATTTGTAGTCTTTTATCCCTCACCCCTTCCAACCTTTCCCCAATTCCACAAAATCCATTGTATCATTCTTAAGCCTTTGCATCCTCATAGCTGAGCTCGCACTTATGACTGACATCATACAATCATTGGTTATACCATGGAATACTATTGAGCCATAAAAAGAAATGAAATAATGATATTCACAGCAACCTGGATGGAATTGGAGACCATTATTCTAAGTGAAGTAAGTCAGGAATGAAAAACTAAATACAAATTTGAGTGACATTACATCCTTTTGCCTAAGAAAGATGAATTAGTTTCGAAATATACTTCTTAAAAGTATAAGAACCTACCTGTTGAATGGAGTAAGTCTAGTCAATCTGCATCCTGAAGAATTGCTGTCAAAAAATCATGATACTAATTTTGGCACAGTTTATGTGAAAATGCACTTTCTGACAGTAATTAGTCACTAATTGCAGTTGGTTCTTATTCTTAGCCCTGGATAAGAATGAAACCATGTCATCAGAATAGAGGAGAATGCTAGTCTCCTGTTTGCTAAGACAGGAAGATATGTAGCCACTTTGTCAGAGTGATATTTAGATAGGCCATTAAGAGATACTAGGACATAACCTGTATAGCAATGTTTAAAGTTCGAATACAAGGTAATATTTAAAAATTGGCACCTGACTAGCAGTCCATGCTACAGACTGTCCCAACTGCTTGCTACAATACCTCTAAAGGCAGAAGAAAAACAAAAATTAATGACACCAAAAACTGTAACTGACAGTCACCCATCCACCAGAAACAGAAAATTCCATTAACTGCAGGATCTAGGGAGATGAATTGCAAGTCATAATCAGCAGCTACTTGAAATAGAGAAAGCTGACAACATGAAAGAATATAGGAAGAGTTGTCTTTCATCCTTCACTCTATATCACTGATCAAAGACTTAGTATCAGTACTAACTAGAAGACCAGGCAATTTAACCCATCCAGGACACAAATTACTTTGGAGGCAGAGAGAGTGTTATTACCCTAACCTGGCCTTCATCTTTACCTTTCTTTCTTTGGAGAATGAGACTTTCAAAATAAAAAGTAAATGTGCGCACCCATGTCTGGTGCAGGATGAGGAGAAGGCAGGGGTAGTAACATATACTGCATGCTTAGAGACACATCTTCAACAAGTAAAATACCTTTGGCAGAAATAAAAATGAGGACAATTCTGCCAATCATGGAGAATCTAGTTTCTTGTTTACTCCCTTGGTTCAAAGTATCAGACAACAGAAATTGTGGGTGGCACAGAATCCATCTCAATCCAGCAAGCCTGCACCAATTAAATAGTCTAGGACTTCTGAACGTTAACCTGTTCCCCCACTGGAAATCTACTGACAGCAAATAAACCATAAATCAGATAAGAAGCCAGCCATAGACCTCATCTACTGGCAAACATCTTGAAATGGGATGAGTAAGCAGGAAGCAAACAAACAAGCAAATGTGAGGCTTAAAACAAATTCTTTGGCACAAGGAGAATTTTTACTAAGAAAACATCTATGTATTTTTTGATAAGATAGCAAAAAATAAGAAACCTTTGAAACGAGAGGAGATTTCAAAAGGGAAAACAAAATAAGAGAGAAAACAGAATAAGGTAAGATTTAAACTGCATTTTAAATATTTTAAGAGTTTAAAATTAAACAGCAGAATTAAACTAGAAGGCTATAATAAAATTTAATCATTAATAAAGCTGATTCAAAAAGATTGAATTAGTGACCTGAAGGTCAAAATTTAGAATTTTTTTCCAAAAATGAAGAGAAAAGGTTTAAAGGATGAAAATAAATTGAAGATGATAAATACAAAGCACAAGAAACAGAAATTCAATAAATGAATAACCAATAGAACAAAAACAATGAAAATACAGTCGAAGAAAATTTTACTGACTGAAATGAAATCCTGTCTTCAGATATAAAGGATTTACTTGTCTTACAAACATAATAAAAAGAGTCACAACAAGACACATCGTAGGAGGTTTTTATTCCAAAGATAAATAAAACCTATAAGTATTCGTATAGAAATAAACAGGTTTGTAACTATGAAATAAAATCATTCTGGCCTCCAAGTTCTCTGCAATATTAATTATCTTAAGACAACAGTGTGATGTTTATAAAGTTTTGTGAAGTAAAGCTAAGGACTCATTCACAAGCAGAGGCAAATCAGAAAATATAGAAACCACAAGCCTTGTTAAAAAAGAGGTGGGGCTGACAATGAGCATTAAATCCAGTTAGACATGAAATTATTTAAATAATTATTATAATTATCATTGCACAAAAGTAAAAGCAAACACCAGAACTAATTATTAATAGAAAACGACTCTACTGACATCCAATAATCCATGTTTTAATCCTTAAAAAAAAAAAACTAGACAAATCACAAATAAAACGATGAATATCTATTCGCAGTTTTATTGTTTATAAAACTAAAATACCTAAATCAACCTAAATATCCATCAATAAAGATACAGTTAAATAAATTATAATATAACCATGCATTGGAATGTTAAAAGAACATTCCACATTAACACTAAGTGTTAACAACATTTTTGTAGAATACAGATATTCTTTGTCTTCTTCTTAGTCATTCTCCACCTTACCAAAAATTCTTAATAATGTACAACAGATTTACACAAACAAAATTTTTAAGAGGATCCAGAAAAATCTCTTATAGAATGTTTTCAAGATTTTAACACATTATATATATGTTATAAAATCTACCTTTTCTAAGCAATCAGCTTTTAGATTAAGTTAAATGTCTTCTATGTTAAAAATTAAGATTTGCAACCCAAAACTTTAAAAATAAATACTTTGTAAATAACAAAAATGAGAACTTATCATATCAAAATTTACATTTCTGAAGATACCATAAGGTAAATTTATTACTGTAATTTATTTAATAAAAGAATGAAAATAACTAAACTTCAAATTAAATAAGTTAGAACATAGAAATAAGAAAAAGTAAATTAACAGTAAATTCAAAATTATTCAAAAAATAATAATAGACTAATTTCTTATGGATATAATAAAGGGTACACAAATGTACAAAATGAGGAATGCAGGAAAGATGTAATTGCAGAGAATATTTTTAACTGCAGTACACTATGTGAAACTCTGTACTAGTTGCCTGTAAAATCTTGAAAAAGTATATTATTTTCTAGAAAAATATGTTTCATGATTAATCCAAGTTAATGTGGAAATCTCAGGTAGGCTAAAAAGAAAAAAAATGTTGTGGAACAGTTGATACTTTCAATGAGTTTTGTTTCTGGTGTACTTTTGTAGACATACTGCTATTGCCTACTTAAAATAGTGTAGAATAAACATAACTTTTACACTCACTGGAAAACCAAAACTTTCATGTGACTCACTTGATTGCATTATTTGCTTTATGGTGCTGGTCTGAAACTGATCTACGGTATCTCAGAATATGTCTGTATAATGTTGTAGTTTCTAATTCACTAACAGGACATGGATGGTGTCATTCAAACATTCAGGTCTGGACCAAGGCTAGCGCAGTTATTAATTTCTTAATGTGGAACTGTTGAAAGAGTTCCTAAAATTTATCCACTCAGAAGAAGAAGAATTTGATGAGAAATCAATGATTAGTAATAGTTAATAATATTATATATTTAATATAAGTATATATCACATTATAACACTATGACTGTTATTCTGGAGACTGAGGTTTTACTTTAAAAGGTGACTACAGTTGACCCTCGAACAATGTGAGGGTTAGGGATGCTAACCCCTCCACACAGTGGAAAATTTATATGTAACTTTTGAGTCTCCAAAAACTTAATTACTAATAGCCTACCGTTGACTAGAAGCCTTATGGATAACATAAACAGCCAGTTAAGACATTTTTTGTATGTTACATGTTATCACATACAGTAGTCTTACAATAAGGATAAGAAACAAAAACGTTACTTAGAAAATCATAAGGAAGAGAAAATATATTTACTATTTACTAAGTGAAAGTGGGACATCATAAAGGTCTTCATTTTCGTTGTCTTAACATTGAGTAGGCTGAGGAGGAGGAAGAGGAGGAGTTGGTCTTGCAGTCTGAATGGGTGGCAGAAGAAGAATAAAATTTGCATGTAAGAGGATCCTCAAAGTTCAAGCCCATGTTGTTTAAGGGTTAACTGTATAGTGTTTGAAGTAGGTAGCCAATTGACCAAAGTAAGCTACACATATATATAGCAAACTCATGTATTCCATATATAAACACACATTTTTAAGTTCAATTAAAATTGCAGTGCAAGTAGCTAAAAATTCCAAATGTTGTTAGGAGTGAAGTGACATGCACAGATGTTCATTCTCTCAATTTCATCAATGTGAGAGTGAATTGTCTCAGAAATAAGAACAATGTATTAGTCCTATTATTACATAAATTCTTGGCCAGGCACGGTTGCTCAGGCCTGTAATTCCAGCACTTTGGGAGGATGAGGTGGGTGGATCACCTGAGGTCAGGAGTTCAAGACCAGCCTGGCCAACATGGTGACACCCCATCTCTTCTAAAACTACCAAAAAATAAATAGCTGTGCGTGGTGGTGTGTGCCTGTAATCCTAGCTACTCAGAAGACTAAGGCAGGAGAATCACTTGAACCCGGGAGGCAGAGGTTGCAGTGAGCTCAGATTGTGCCATTGCACTCCAGCCTAGGTGACAAGAGCAAAACTCTCTCTCAAAAAAAAAAAAATTCTTTTAAGTTAGTCTACAGTGCTTCTTGGGGCAGGAGATAGTTGACACTTGGCTTATGATTCTCCTGAGTAATTAACTGCAGTATTTCTTTTTTAGAAAGTCCAATCTAGTGAGATAGAGTGGGTCAAAGAATTCATTGAGATGTGAAAGGGAATTTTTTATTGGAATAATAAAAGGGCCTGTATACGTGCTTACACAAAAAGTAAAAGCCAGTTATCCTCCTCTGTTTAGGATGGTGGTTTTCAGCCTGGCCTTCCTTTAAAATGATCTCGGGAGTCTTAAAAACCACCCTAAACTAGAAGATTCTGTTTTAAATAATCAAGAACAATCCAGACCAGTAGCATCAGTAATACCTGGAACTAGTTAGAAATGCAAAATTTGGTCCTCTACTCTGGAACTACTGAATCAGAAAATTGCAACTGGCCTAAATATCTTTGAGGTGCACTAAACTTTGAGAACCACTATTTTAAAACTACCCATGTGATTCTAATATGCAGCCAAATTTGAAATCTACTAGTTTAGGAATAAATTGCTCATAAAATAACTTTAATTCAATATACATTTATTTCTTAAATATGTATTATGTTTTGTAATTTCCTGTTGCCCAACAAAAATAAAAAATTAAGACATTAATAAAATTTAAAACTATTCATAAAGATTATGTATTAAAAGAAAAAAGTTGAAAAAGCCAGAAAAATTCAGTTATACAAAACACAAAAAGAAAAATGAATTAATATAGTTCCTCTTTCTGAGTTAAAAATAGCTAACCAGATAATAAACATACTTCCACAATAAGGCTGAGATTCACAGCAGAATGCGTGTCTAACATTGAACACGCATTTCTCCAACTTGTCTTTAATTTTACCTTCTATTACCAGATTAATATCATAAATATTTATTGTTAGAGATGAACTTTAATATCATGTAATCCAGCATTTTGCAGTCAGTAATTTATGGACATTAGGGTTCACAAAGTTTTTCTGACAATGTAGCAGTTATAATGGTTTCAGGTACAAATAACAACAACCCCAACTCAAGCTAGCTTAAAAAGTCAAATATGTTCGGGGATCATTTAAGGCCCACAAGTAATGACACCTTCAGGTGCAGTCTGCTTCTATAGGTCCCAACTCGATTTTTCTATACTTCTTTTGTATTTATTCTCCTTCTTGTTTCAACTTTGACACTTCTCATTTTAACAGAATGCTGCAGCAGTTTTAGGCTCATAACTGTAACCTACTGTCTTAGTTCGTTTAGTGTTGCTATAACAGAATACCTGAGACTGGGCAACTTATGACAAATAGAAATTTATTTCTCATTTTTCTGGAGGCTGGGAAGTTCGTGATAAAAGGGCCAGCATCTGATGAGGGCCTTATTGCTGCATCATCTTATGGCAGAAGGTGAGGGACAGGGAGTGCAGAGATAAAACTCACAGCATTGAGCCCTTTTTTTATTGGCATTAATCCATTCAAGAGGATAGAGCCCTCATGACCTGGACATCTCCCATTAGGCCCTACCTCTCAACACTGGTGCCCTGGGGGTTAAGCTTCCAACACATGCATTTTGGGGAACACATTCAAACCATTGCATGCATACTACCGAAAGGAAAAAAAATGTGTCTTTTCACATAAATTCTGAAGAAAAAACTAGAATTCATCCTCCCCAGAAGTCCCCAGAAAACATAGACTGGTTTTTCTTTGGCCCAGGTTGGTCCAGTGAGGCCTAATCCTTGAGGCCAGGTGAATGAGCTTGGCTTCAGTTCATCAGGGCCCAACTGTGGTGCTAGAGATGACGTTGTTTTCCTTTGAGACAAACGGAAACCTGGGGTAATGCTGCCATGGGAAAGTGCAATGAATGCCAAGAAGCCTAAAACATCTACTACAGCAGTGGGAGGGGGCATGTTGAACTAACAGGTAAAATAACAGTTTTCTTTAAAATAATTTTTCTTTAAATAAGAAGCTTCTTATAGTCTCCAAGAGTTTATCAGTGGAACATTCATGACAGCCAATGGCAATGAGATAGATAGTCTTCAATTTATCACCCAGGTTAATACTATTAATCAAATGTTGTATGTATTCTTCAATTACTTAGTCTAATTTTTATTCTTAGTCATATATAACAACACTTATAATGAATGACTGGGAACAAAATGGCATACATGTTAGCATGTGTTATTCATGTTCACACAACACCTTCTGATGATACCGCCATAATTTTCTTGTGAGAAAGTACCAATACCTCTTGCATAATATGTACAATACAAGTGAAATTGTCAGTCAAGGCACTCCTCTCTCCCATAGCCAAGCAGTGAACATGTAACCCAGAATAGGCCAATCCAATTCCCTTCCCTTCCTAGGCAACAAAGGGGATTGGATTGGCCAAGGACAGGAAAAAAGTGACAGAAGCTGATTCAGCTCTGTGATGACACTCTGATAAAACTATTAGTTAGCTACTGCTCACAAGATCTTAAGAGTTCCCAGGTTTTTACTCCTTCTCAAACCTGGTCTTTGAGATTTCTTTGATGTTGTGAGTCACCCCAGAATCTTCTAGTCAATTCTCTTTTTTGCTTCAGTTTTTAAGAATAGAATTCTATTATTTCTGTCTTAGCCCATTTTCTGCCACTACAACAGAACACTAAAAATTGAGTAATTTATAAAGAAAAGAAATGTAATTCTCACAGTTCTGGAGGCCAGGAAGTTCAACAGCATGGCTCTGGCATCTTGTGAGGGCCTTTGTGTTGTGTTATCCTGTGGCAAAAGGAGAAGTGAATGCACAAGACAGAGAGAGAAATGGGGGCCAAACTTCATTGTTTTATCCATAGCCCATTCCCTCAATAATAGCTTTAATCCATTAATGGATTAATGAAGGACTCTGCCCTCATGACCTAATTACCTTTTAAAGGCCTCATCTCCCAATATTGTTACATTGGCAACTAAATTTCATCATGAGTTTTAAAGGAAACATTCAAATCATACCAGTTTGCAACATATAATTTTGCAAAGAAGCATAAAAATGATAATTCTGAAAACTTTCTTCAAGATAATCAACACTGAATTTATAAATTGCATGCATCTGATCAAAAATTTTAGCTGGCACATCAATGTACTTCTAGCATTTTTAAAACCATTGTTGAAAAAGAAAATATGATAACATTTTATTCAGTTTGACTCATAATTTGTTATGAATAAAGACTTTCTAAACCCTCAATATGTTATTTGTGGATAAGTGCTTGGAAATAGCAGCTTGAAACCTTCTCTCTTACCCTACCATTTAGAAACAAAAGAAAAAAATTACAAAAATAAGCTAGCTTTTTAAAAGTAAAATATAAGAATTCTAAGTATAGGTACCAAAGCAGCTTTTTGTCAAGGTTTGATGCACGATATGAAGTTAATTTTTAGTGTATGCTGTAATATCTATTTAGTCCCAAATGAAACATGATGTACTATTATTTTTAACTGATTTATCAGCAAATCATGTTTTTTCGCTGCTTGTATTTCACCTCTGAGAGTTATCTGTGTAACCTTTTCTCTTATAATAAAATTCAGGAAAATTAAACATTTTCTAAAGCCTAAACGTATATTTAAGTATATAGTAACTCCTGCACAAAGTGTATAAAAACAATATGAAGAACAGGAATATATATTTATACCATAATCTTTAAAGACATACTGATCTGAAAAATTTACTTGCCGTTAAAATCACTTCTTTATCATAGATCACACATGTAATATTTTCTTAATTTCTAAAGGGCTTTGATAGATTATGTATTTCACTGACATGTGTTTAAGAAAAAAAAAAGCTGGAAAACATTTTCTATTTACTAGTTTGACAGGAGCCAGAGAGGTTACACAGAATACAATGAAATACAGACAAAGTTCATTAGAACTTTCTCAACATTCATCAGAAATTATTACTCCCTGGTACCACAAACGCACTGAAGTCTTTGCAGCATCAGTTAAAATAGCAATTCCAAAAGCATACATTTCTATATAATGACATGCCCATTGCTTATTGTGCCTTCAGATGAGTGTTGCATCAGACCTAAGTATTTTGAGGTTAAACCCAGAGCAGTAACCTGGGGTCTATCACTATAGAGTGATTTTGGACATTCTTGATACTGAATGATATTGCTAAATTAAGGTGGCATAGATCTAGGTTTATAGAGGTTGAATTATTTTTCTTTTTACACAGAGTCTCCCACTGTGCCCAGGCTGGAGTACAGTGGCATGATCTTGGCTCACTGCAACCTCCTCCTCCTGGGTTCAAGTAATTCTACCACTTGGCATCCCAAGTAGACAAGACTACAAGCACGCATCACCATGCCCTGTTAATTTTTGTATTTTTCTGTAGAGTTGGAGTCTCACTGAGTTGTCCAGGCTGGTCTTGAACTCCTAAGCTCAAGTGATCCACCCACCTTGGCCTCTCAAAGTCCTGGGATTAAAGGCATGAGTTACCATACCTGGCCCAGAGGTTGAATTTCTAATAATCAAAAAAGAAATAGCAAACCAACTTCTCTCCACTTTTCTACTGGAAGTTTGCTGTCACACTAAAGCAGAGAGTCCAATAATGGCCAGATACTGACTTTAGTATTCCTTTGGTTGTTTCTGTTGCCCTAACTAGTCACTTTTGAACATTTCTGCTATCTCTAGCTATCTCTGATGGAAGTGATATGTAAGCTCCTGATAATCCAAGATTTCATAATGTTGAAAGTCTGTAAGTAACAAAGAAGTGTTGAAAGTCCCTGGACAAGAAACATTGCTCTCTTTGTTAAATAGGCCCAGATAATCAGGAGAGGGATGGAATTATATATTCAGAAAAAAAAAGTTTTAATATTAGAGCTTTAAAATTCTTTGTAAAAATTTTATCTTAGCTAGAATTATGGCTTTATCTGACTTCCATGACATGATGAATGTCATATGGTTGAAAAATTTTCATTCTAACAGTTTCCATGTCCTTTTAAGTAACCCGACTCCCAAGATCTGCTGCTATAAAAATTAAATAAACAAACAAGCAAATAAAGAAAAGAAGAGTTTTGATCACGATAGAATGTGCCTCACCCATTTGACTGGAATTTCTGATGTCTGCTATATCTGAAATTATGGCCAAAAGATGCATTTTTAATATCTATGTTTTGGGCATAAAAATTATGTATAACTAGGAGCCACCTTAATTAAGGGATGCCTATGTTTATTTTTCAACTCTAAAACTTACCTCTGTGATCTTTGAAGTCAGGGCTTTTATTAGAGAAAGGAATAGGACAAAATAAAAACTAAAAATTAAAACTATATAAAAAAATACTGTGGAATGTCTGATAGGCTAAGTGGAGCACAGGTAATGCATGCTATGCCAGATATGAAGCCACATTTATGGAAGGAAAAAGGAGAAGCTTTTGGAGAGAAAAAATGGACAAGAATACAGGAAAACAGAGCCAGTATATGCCTTAGATCTGTACAATAGCAAAGTTAGTATCTTCATATTAGCAGGCACGTGAAATTACAAAATAAATACTTGACACAACTCTTGATTTCAGGCTTCTATTTGTTCAGTTTCCATTTTTTTCTTCCTCCCTTCCTTCCTTTCCTTCTCTCTTTCTTTTTTTATTCTTCCTTCTTTTAATAATATAGGATTAGATAATAATATATTGACTTTAATCATTCTAGGTCTATTCATGTTTTCTCTTCCTTGACATTATGGATACCAAAATGTATTGGCTTTCTGATCACTAAGTGAATTTTTTATAATGTGGAAACACAGACCATATGACATTTACTATATGTGTGCATATACTCACAGTCTTTCAACAAGTTCAATGTAAATGAGTTGTTTCAATCATATAAAAGAAAAAAAAGGAATAACCCATAGGAAAAAAAAAAGGAATAACCCATTAGAAAAATTCTAATATTTTCAAATTATAATAAACAAGCACAATATGGAATGTAATTTTTATCCAAAGTTTTCAGGATAATTAATTTGTAAATGTGTTGCATTATGTACCTTTTAACCAACACGATTACCAAACAGATGAAATTCTTTACCTAGTCATTTTGGATTTACAAAGAGAAAAACAATATATGCCTGGTATACAATGACTGGTACATCTCTGGATCCCCTATGTGCACATTCTGCTTAGCTGATAGGCTGGCTGGCAGGCTGATTGAAGGTCTATCTGTCTCAGACAGACAGCCAGTGTAGCACAGTGGAAAGAGTGCTGGAGTAGGAGCCAGAAGATCAGATATCAACTCTGCAGTATCCATGGGAAAATCTCTCAGCCTTTATAGCTCTCTGAATTGTCATCTGTAAAATAGAATGAAACTATCTCCTGGCCTGCCCTGCTGGATTATTAGGAGAATCAGTGGAGACAATCCATTTGAAAGCATTTTGTAAATGCAAAGCCTTCACAGTATAATTTGACTTAAATAGTAACTGATATTTTCCTGCTTTAAAGCCACATTTTCAGCAACTAAGGCAATTAGTTATGTCAGTTCACTTCTATCCCAAAGCTAAATTTGACTTAAAAGTATCAACTTCAAAGGCCCAAACCATGTGTCCTGTCCTTAGGCCTGAAAATTATTTAATGTTTTCTAAAGCTGGGGTCAGTGAGTTGGTACCTCAGGATGGTATCAGCAGCATGCTATTAATACTCAGCTTCAGTCCTGGACCAGTTTTCCTATGACCTCAATATTGAAGTGTCTCAACTGTCATAAGTTACCAGCCTGGGAGGCTAGCTGATAAGAAAAATGAGACAGGGTGCAAACTCCTGGGGCTCAGCCACTTTAGGTAGGCTAAGTCAATGTTAGGAGTTGAGGGAGATTTTCAGCCAGGGTTCTCACTATATTTATTTAAATTGACCTTAGCCTTAAGGTAAGCTATAAACCTACTTTAAGGGAGACAAGGTAGAGTATCAAGGGAGTCTCTTGATTCAGTTATCAAAAGGGCCTGCTATGTACCTAGTCCATGAATTAATACATTCTTGCTTTGTCACCTAGGTATTGAATCTGACAGAAGGTATTTCTCAGAAGTCCACAGCATCACTGTATGTTTTCCCCATCTTTGGGGAACAAATGAGTACTGCTCTAATAAAATATGACTATTAGAAAGGAACCTTCCTGAACATTAGCATCTTGACAGCATTCTCATTGTTAGTGGTTAAAATGTCAGCTTTCAATTTTCAGGTATAAAAGTGAGAAGAAATGTTTCTACAAACGGCCTGATTACTTTTCCCTGCCCCTGTTACTTCACAGCCACATTATATCTGGAAGCTAAGATATGGGCAGAGGACTTTCGGTGTTTCCATTAACAGGTTGGTTTGCACCACAAGATAAAGATGTCTGGGGGAGTCCAAATCTCATTTACCATGAGGCTCCTTTGTATTTCTCCACTTGCCTTCTATATTGTATAACACAACAAAGTTAAATAGCATAGATTCCCAGGTCAAGGGCTAACAATAAACTAGACCAAGTCAGCAAGAAATCAAGCAATAGAGAAGCAGAAATGTTAATAAAACTCAGGGAGTAGCGGCAAGAAATCCTAGTGTTTAATTAGTTAGACCTCTTTCAGGCTTCTGATATTTATGCAGTTATCCTCTATTATATTATTATGAGTTTGGTCAAGTAAAACAATAGCAAACAAAATATTATATTGCCTCCCCCAGCAATTTTTTAAAATACATCTCTAAACAGAATTATTACATTATTTTATCACAGCTATTTTTTAAAAACAGGATAAAATTATTATCAAATTAAGCCCTAATAAAGTTGTAAACTGTTCAAGCACTTTCCTAATCAATAAATCAGAGTTAACCAATCATTCCTAAGGTCTCTCCAAGCACTAAAATTTTGTGTACTTCAAATGGCAAAGGGATACAAACAGCTCCAATTAACTGGGACAACATTAAAACTTAACTTTATCAACTTATTTCAGGCTCTCCTAAATGATTTTTCTTCTTCTTAATCTTTAATAACTGCATATATAGCAAATAAGGGTCAAACCGACAACAACAAATGAATAACAAATAAGCAAATAAACAGCTAGCCCTCTATATTAAAACACTGGCTATAAGAAGGAATTTACACAATTGTTTACAAACTCTTTTGAAAATTTCTCCTCTCTCTGTAGTGAACTGGGCCTTAGAATATTCCAAATGAGATCCTAGATGTTGCTTGTCTTCTATTACATTTATTTAATGTCTTTGACTAAGTACTTATGATGGTCCCTCTAATTCACAGAATAGGAAAAATATGGTCATTGACAATTCTGTCCTAGTACACGGTGGTGCTGGTTGGCCTCAATCCTGACATAGAAGAAACATCCTCAAAGCTGAAAATTCACTTAGAGTCTATTCCAGGTCATTCCTTGGCATACTTTCCGAGATCTATTAATGCCAACCTCAACAGAAATAAACACAAGCTCATTAGGAATTGACCAAGACAATCAATCATTTAACATAAGCTAAATAGCCAAGCCTGTCAAATCATGTATATACCAACTCCAAACTAAGTAGAAATAGCAATTCTAAAATATCATAGTAGATAATACTTCACCAAAAATTACAGAGTTCAAACATTAGCAAGTAGAGTTAATATGCTACAAAAAAACATACTAGTAAATTCCAAATGCAATGATCTTGTAATGCAAGCTTAATCAAAAAAAGGCTTCTAAGTAACATATTGCAATTTAGAGCTTTTCACTATGCATTATCCTTTGAATCTGACACAACTTAACATATTCACAAAGAAACATTTCTGAACTATATGAAAATCTTATTATCCTAAAAACAATGGTAAGCTGAAAATATTAAAACATGACTAGTAATCTATTAGCTCAATTTTTAAAACATTTTCAAATATCTCCATAGATGGAGAGATTTACAGGGTAGTCAAGTAGGTACAGAATATTCTTGACAGTAAATGCCAACAGAATGAAGCTTATTATACTAATTTTTCAATATCTAAACCAACTGCACATTTAAATTAGCAAACTAAATTATACATTCATTTTAAAAAGCATGTCTTTGGTGGTTTATAAATGAATATTTTAGACACATCCTTACATCCACAGTAGCATAGGATTAGAAGACTTTTCTGGGGTCTGTGCTGACATTACAAGCAACAGGTCTAAACCAAAAGTCTGTCTCATATAGCTTACGGATAGGGAGACTCATGTTTTCACTTGCACAAGTGTTGCTTCTGCTACAAGGCATGTGCTGACACTTTAACAGGGTAAATGATGAGGGGAATGAGTCCAGGACTGGGCAGCGACAAAGCCAGGAGAAACCAACCCAGGTACAGGGCTGGTGCCCAAAGAAGTAGTCTACAATTAAATGACCAGTCCAAAAGACCACAGTGATTTCCAGCTTGGTTGCAGCTGTCATCAATATCAGATCCACAGAGTCTGGCAAAATGTTTCAGACACTAGATGATCCACCAAGACAGAAAAAGCTGTCCATAGAAGCTGCATCAGTCAAGATCACAGAAGGAAGAATTCATTAGTCAGGTTAGGATAATTCAAGATTTAATAAAAGGAGCATTTTTAAAGATGTAAGAGTAAACCACAACAAAGAATGCAATACCCCAGGGCTCAGCTAGGCTGTAACCTCTCCCTAGACCAGAAAGGGTGAAGAGTAGGACTAGTTCCAAGAATCTGGGAGCAGAGGACCACCTGGAGAGAGGCTCTGACTTTCAGCAGAAAGAAGTGAGCAGCTCAAGGTAACCCCAAAAGGAGGAAGCTAGCAGTATAAATATTCCTATGTCACTCAGTCACTCTCTTGAATCTTCTGCCAGCATTCCTCATTGGCCAAACCCAGCTAGAAGCCAGAAGGCAAGGGTTGATAAGTTTGCATAGGTCAGTATGGAGAGGGGAAGGGAAAACAAAGAAGAACTGGGTGGAGAGGGGTGTGGAAGGGCAAATTGAAGAAAGATGGCCCACCTAGGAAAAACATTCTATCCCAAACATGATTCTAGGAAATAGATGGGGATCTGAGGGTGCAGGTCCAGCATTCCAGAGAAGGGTACCAGCAGAGTGAAGCCCTACTGAAAAAAAAATACTGGTTCAGAGGAAGACTGACGCCCTATTGAAAAGAAAATACTGGGTCAGAGGAAGACTCCATCCCAAATGGAGATGAGAATGGTAAGCAGAAAACCAAGGCAGAAGTCGACTGGCATGAGCTATGCCAGGGATGTGGGAGTAAAGGAAAATCCCCAGGCATGCTGGAAGACTGGCTGCAGAGCAGAACAGCTCATCTTAGATCTGGTTCTCTGATACCTTTGGCATCCAATGTACTTTCTGCCTGGGTCAGGACTGACACAAGTCAGGGTTGAGACTGTATTGAAGACCAGTGAGCAGTGTCTGCAACTGAGAGAAAATAGGAAAGAAAGTTGCCAACAGTGTAGTAAAAGACTGCATTATAAGGCTCTTAGTGGGAAGTGTGAATATTCATCCCTGCCCAAATCTCATGTTGACTCATAATCCCTAATGATGGAGATGGGGCCTGGTAGAAGATGTTTGGATCACTGGGACAGATCACTCATAGCTTGGTGCCGTCTTCATGAGAGTGAGTTCTCACAAGATCTGGCTATTTAAAAGTGTGTGATACCTCATGCTCCCTCTCTCTTTCTCACTCCTGCTTTCCCCATGTGATGTGCCTGCTCCCCCTTGGCCTTCTACCATGATTCTAAGACCCCTGAGACTTTTCCAGAAGCAGATGTAATACAATGCTTCCTGTACAGCCTGCAGAACCATGAGCCAACCAAACCTCTTTTCTTATAAATTACTCAGTCTCAGGTATTCCTTTATAGCAATACAAGAACATCCCTATACAACATTCAAATTGGGATATGTGAAGAGAGTTTTAAAAGGTATGGAAAGAATATAAAAAACGTAGGGAAACTACAAGGGATGTTTTTTCCATCCTTAATCTTGAAGCAACAAGGGGCAGGGACAGTTACAAAACCCAGAGCTTCAGCCTGAGAGATGGTCTCCCTGACCTTCCATTGAGGAACAGAGCATGTCCTAGAGGAGGGAAACTATGGGGAGCAAACTAAGGGGAAATAGCCCCGGATCTCATTGTTCACTCTTTTCAGATCTCCTGCAGACTGACTCCCCCTTGACTAATCCAACCAGATGTCAGAGGGCCTGATTGACAAAGTCCACCCAAGTGAACCTAGTAAGCCCAAAGCAGAATGGAGAAGGGTAGGAAGGAAATGTAGTGGGACTAATCATCAATATACAACACAGAGGGATCACATAATCCTGGTGGAAAATGAAGAGGGCCTCCTCTCTAGATACTTATTAATTACAAAAGAGAAAGTAGTAATTTTACTGTATAGAAACTAGCAGAAACTGGCCTGGTGCAGTGGCTCACACCTGTAATCCCAGCACTTTGGGAGGCCAAGGCAGGTGGATCACTTGATTTCAGGAGATCGAGACCAGCCTGGCCAACATGGTGAAACCCCATCACATCCCCAATAGTCTTGCCAATAATATACACCTAACTCTAATCAAGAATAATCATTGGGCAAACCTAAATTGAAGGACAGTCTACAAAACAACTGGCCTGTCCACTTCAAAAATGTCAATATCATGAAAGACAAAAACTGGTGAAAGTAGGCTAAAGAGATATGACCACAGAATGCAAGGTGTGGCATGGGATTTTCTTCTGCCTCAAGGACATTACCTGACAAACTGGACATCTGAATAAGGTCTACAAATTAGATCATAGTATTAAGTCAATGTTAATTTCATAATGAGATTTTGATTACTGTGCTATCATTATGGAATTTAAAAAGCCCTTGTTTTAAAAAATACACAATGATGCATTTGGGGATACAAGGACATCATGACTGCCTCTCAAATAATTTAGGAAAATATACATAAAAAAGAAAAAATAAATATGATGCAATGTTAATATTTCAGGAATTTGGATGAAGGGCATCTTGGAGTTATTTTACTATTTTTGCAACTTTTCTTCATGTCCAAAATTATGTCAGAAAAAAAGTAAAAATTAGAATGATAAGAGCTTGAACTGGAGACACTAGCAACAGGACTATAGAGAAAGAGCTGTATATAAGAAATACGTGAGAGGTAAAATCATTAAGACTTAAGTGATGAATGATATGTGAAGAGTCTACAATGACTGTAAGACTTATACCATGCAATGCAGATGTCATTGTGGTCACATTAGCACTAATTGCTAAATTATCTGAGTGATACTTTAAATGTATCCTGGTTAAAGAATCCAAATACCAATAAGGTGTTATCTAGCATTGACACTGGAGTGACACAGTCAATTAAATGTTAGTGGATCCAAAACAGAATGCTACATTTATACCTTATCAATAGTGATGAGAATTTAATTCCTGCCTGCCACAGGAAAATAAGACACTCATGGGTTTACCCAACCCGAGAAGAAAGAATGCCCCTGACAAATCAGTCTTTGTTTTCCAGCTATCCCTGAGGTGTAGAGTTAGTTAGGATCTTTCAAAGTAGCATAAGGACATTTAGGATACAAAAGTAACTCAAACCTATGAGACAGTGATGATCTGGAACTGATAGGGGAAGAGACAACATTCCAAAATCTTCTGCCCTCATGTAAAACACTCTTTTTCTCCAGCATAGTCTTGAAAAATGTCTCGGAGGCTTCTATCAATCACTAATAGTTCTCATATAAGAAATTAGCACTATTTGCCTGATCCTCCTATGTGTCTTGTCCCAGGGTCCAAATTCTTGGTCTATTCGGTCTATTCAACAAACATGTACTGAACACGAACCATTAGTATCAGCCTGATAATCAGTGTCAGAGTCATGGGTAGGTATAACCTACACTTCTCTAAAGAAAACAGTGGCTTAAGGCCTTGAGATAGCATTTTTGCTGTATTTCTTATAATAGTGTAAGTTTTGTGGAGCTAATTGTAAATGTGGACTTAAATGTTTAACACATATGAGATATCTGTTTCTTTCACTCACAGCCCTAGTGAGATGTTGATTATAACTAGAAAACCTAAATATGGGTGGTTCCTATTAAACAATTAGCAACTAGTGCCCAGGGAACTTAGCTGCATGCACCACCTGGGCTGAGAGAAAAAGGATATTGAAGTGAAATAGTAACTGGTTGCTAACTGATATCTTTTTGATTACTGCAGATGCAAATTAAATATAAATTATCACAGAAATAAATGCAAGCTGTTATCCAGTGGTGTTCATGAAAATATACACAGTTTACCTTTAGATCGCCAAGAAGACATCTTTACCCATAGATTCAGTAGTGCTACCATTAGAAATCTCTTCCTTTGAAATAAACCACACCTACCAAATGCATCATTAAAATGCAAACATCCTCAGCTCTGTCTGTAATATGCCAGGGTAAATTAGATTATTAAACATCATGAAGGATGGGACAAAGACTTTGGTGTCTGGCAATGGAAGATTTTGAAAAATATTTTGGGATCTGGTAATAGAAGATTTTGAAATGGAGGAAAGGGCAGAGAATAGAGAAGTACAGAGCCCTGGAAAAAAGAAAATCTGCCTACTTAACAGCTTTGGCTAGGACCAGCCCTGGAACTAAGTGTTTTTATGTGTTTTCTTTAACTTTGTGCAGTCAAGAAATTTTCTTACAAAGTCACAGCCTCTATCCACAAACTCAAACATATTGTATCAGAAAGAGAGTTGACGAATAAGGATGCAGACTGGCTGGATGGCAAGTACATGGTGTTTGGAGAGATCACTGAAGGCCTGGATGGCTTACGGCAAATTGAGGCCCAGGGCAGCAAGGACGGGAAGCCAAAGCAGAAGGTGATCATCGCCGACTGTGGGGAGTACGTGTGAGGCGACATTCTCTCTGCTTCCCTCTCTGTTCTTGCCCCTGCACATCCAGGAAGGAGCTGGCAGCCTCAGAGGAGGCAGCACTGAGGGTACTTATTTGAAGCAAGCAGCATTTGTGGTATGAGCCCTTCCTCAGCGCCCTCTTGGAGCAGCTCCTCTGCGGGCACAGCCTGGACTAGTCCCAAGCACGGCTGTGGGCCCAGGAGCCAGCACAGGTGCACCCCTCCACCACTGGCAGGCTATGCAAAAGGCCACTGGCTCTTCTCAGCATTTGCTGCTGGGCCTGTCCTGGGCCTACCAATGTGGCTCTTTAGTGTTTTCTTTGCTAAAATAAATCCTAGTTCTTATTTAAAAAAAAAAAAAAAGTCGCATAAAATCTTGAAGCATATGTTCCACTGACATCATCCTTTAAATGTGTGAAAAAGTATCAAAATCATTAAGTAATCCACAATATTCGCTTACCTTCTTTATTTGCTTACCTTCCTGTGACCTGCCATTTCTAGCATCCTCTCCCTGCAAAAAACAGTTTATTCTGACTACATGAAAGAACATCACTGAAGTCTGTGGCTGTTTTGGAAGCATATATCCAAGCATAGAGCTGAGCATATTCAATTAATTTTCAAAGAATATTTTTGTCCATGGAGATATGTTTGAGATGGCAGGACTCAAAGCATTGTACCTTAAGTCTCGTTTTCAAACTGAACATTCTTCTTCAACTTCTCTCATCAAACAAAATTCGCACACAGTAGATAGCTCACTGGGGTCTGTGTCTGATCACAGTCCACAGTTCAGCAGGAGGGATCTTCCAAAGCCAAGATCTAAAGGTAAACTGTGCATATTTTCATGAACAACACTGGATAATAACTTGCATTTAATCACTTCAAATGCCGCATTTCTTTCTCTGATAATGTCTATTTTAATTTTCATCTCAGTAATCAAAAAAAAAAAAGGAAGGAATATAAACTTATAACTTTCTCCTGGTACTTTGTCATTTACTGGAACTACATTTCCAAACTTTTCCCACCCTGTTATCCTTAAGACAGATAGAAATATAAATCTTATAAAATCCAACTAGGTCAAATTTTTTGACAGATATCATATATGTAAAATGACATAATGATATCTTATCTCATCTGATACAGATGAAATAATATGGCAAATGTTGAATATCTTGCACCTAGTAAATGCTCAGTAAATAGTAGTTGTTATTTTCTAAGAGTGGCATTTTAAAGGTTGGCAGTTCACAAGCGGAATAGAGCCTGATGATGCTGAGAGCATCAATGATAACAATTAGCCTGTGTATAGTATTTTACAAGGGACTGTGCATTTTTATTCAGATTATCACACAACCCTGTGAGATAGATGGAATAGTATTGTTCTATTAGTTTTCTGTTGCTACGAAAACAAATGACCACAAAATGGATTAAATAACAAATATATTTAATTGTTATTTCTGTAGATCAGAAATCGAAGAGTCTCACCAGGCTAAAGCCATGGTGTCAACAGGGTTATCTTTCTGTCCAGAGGCTCTAGGGGAGAATATATTTCCCATCTCATCCAGATTATGGGTAGAATTCAGTTCCTTGCAGTTGTAGGGCAAAGGTCCTCATTTTCCTGCTGGCTGTCAGCTGAGAGCCATTTCAGCATCTAGTGGCTGCAACATTCTCTGGCTCGTGGTTTCATCCCACAATCAAAGCCAGAATATTAGGATGAGTCTTTCTCATGCTTCAAATCTCTCCTACTTCATCTGTCATAGCATATTTCTGATTCCAGCTAGGAGAAATTCTCCACCTTTAAGGGCTCATATAATTAAATTGGGCCCACTTAATCAAGCATAATCTTTCTATCTCAAGATGCATATTTTTAATCACATCTACAGAAGCCCTTTTATTATGTAAAGTAACATTCACTGATTCTAGCGATTAGAATATTGGCATCTTTTGCTGGGGAGGGCATTATTTTGTCTTCCACAGTTACCACTATTCACACTTGCAAAGGAAAATAATGAAGATCAAAGAGGATAAGATATTTGTTAAGGACATGCAAAGAACAGACTGAAATCCCAAAACTGTTTTGCTCCAAGCTCGAGTCAATATTCTCCTCATAATAGACTATATTCTTTTCTGAAAGGTAACCCAGCATTTACTCTGTTGCATCTTTTCCCCTGTTTCCCAACCGTACTTCCATTAGAAACGTTTAAGGTTGACATAGTTGAGGAATTATTTCCAAAGCTTCCTTGGAAAAGCCAAAGTTTAGTTGCATTTCTACTGTGTTTTTTTTTATTATTATTTCTTCTGAGTCTTACCATGTTGAGAATATTATTTGCCCACAATTAGACACTTTCAGCTAAAGCTGTAAGACAAAATATATTACCTAATGGGTTGAGTGCCAATGCAAATTTATATTATGGTAAACATCAGTTATCTTACAAAACAATTTTTCTCTAAAGATGTACTTAGCAATTTGATGCTAATAAGATTAATAATTATTTAAGACAAGACTGGTCACTTTGTATTTTCCAAAATATGTAGATTTTTAGCCTCCTTTCTTGCCAGTGAAACTTAAAAGCACAATTTAAATTTATTTTGGTGTGATATCAGGCAACTAGTAAGTGTTTAGTAAGTCTTTTAACTAATACAAAATATCATGCGGCCTATTCAAGGGAATGTTATTAAATGGCAAATTGTGGCACACAGCCTGTACTCTGAAAATAATAATATTTCTGAAATTAAGGGGACTGCTCACATTAAAAGGAGAAGGTACTCATCGAAGAAAGTGCACAATGAGTTCAGATTGTTCATGCACATAGATCACAGAAGATTCTAAAAGCCTGGCCATGATCAAGCATATACAAGAATAACAATAAAATAAACCTTTTGTAAAAAAAAATCTTGAAAAATAGAAGTCATCAGTTTCTGCATTTTTAAATAAATTAAAGAAAGATTATCTTCCAATCGGGGAAGAAATTCAGGTCCCTCTTTTCAGTTTCTGTATACAAGTGGAGCTTAAGACACAAGAAAAAGGAAGTAGTTTGATTTCACTTCCTCCTTTTGCCTTCTTCATCTATTCTACTTAACTTCCAGTTTTACTCCTTTGACTGCTTCCCTCCCCTGTCTTCTTCCACTGACAGCAGAGAAAGCAACATGAGCATTCTGGAAATGTCTTTCATAATCTGTTCTGTGGCTATATTCTAGTCATATTTCTTGCCAGATTTCTAAAGGTTCCCTAAGCTCTAGTCATACAAATGTTCATATTTCCCCAAGACTCACATTTTTTAAAATATGCTATTGTTGTAACTAGGAGTGTTCTATACCTAGCTTCATCTACATATTGTGGCTAAAACCAAAATGTTAAATAACCTCTGGAATTTTTCTTTACATAAAATATTTATGGCACATTTTTTAATCTAATAAACTAAAGAAAATTGTGCATGTTTTTCATAACATTAATGATTTTAGATTACTAAAAATGAAAATTAAATGAAAAACAAAAGTAATCATTTGATGCTTTGTGGCATGCAAAAGACAATTCTCTAAAACCTAGAGATAATTTGCTGATTGGAAAATAAAGTGAACATATAATTCTGGAAGTAGGGGAAAAAATGTTTTTTTCCAGATTTCTCCCAGTTATCATTTTTTTTTTTTTTTTTTTTTAGACAGGGTCTCACTCTGTCACCCAGGCTGGAGTGTAGTGTAGGGTGTGATCATGGTTCACTGCAGCCTCAATTTCCCAGGCTCAGGTGATTGTGCCACCTCAGCCTCCCAAGTAACTGGGACCACAAGGTGTGTGCCACCATGACTGTCTAATTTTTATAATTGTTTTTAGAAACAGAGTCTCCCGATGTTGCCCAGACTGATCTTTAACTCTTAGGCTCAACTGATCCTCCTGCCTTGGCCTCCCAAAGTGCCAGGATTACAGGTGTGAGCCACCATGTTCATCCCCAGTTGTCTTTACAGACAAAGAAAGAAAAGCACAAAAAAACTAAGTTGCCTATTCAGGGTTATCAAAGAAATCAATGGCAGCTTCCATCCAATGCTGTTTCTATCAAATCACATTTCTTTCTTTCCCAAATGACTAGAGAGCTTAGAATCATAGTACTCCAAGGTAGCTATTACTTTTTTAATGCTTCCTTATTAGCAAGCTGCTGTCATTCAAATCAGGCCAATATTTTCAGGGTAGAAACACCCAAATATCTCTATGCTAAAATTCTCCTCTAAGAGTCCAGATGGGGAAGGTCTTGAGAGCAATTCCATCTTTTAATATAAAAGTGCCTAATAGTGTATTTGATCCTCTTTATTTGTTTTAAATTTACCTACCACCTTTGCTGCTGCCAAAATAACAAAACAAATTATGTTTATAGGTTACTACCTACAAAGCCTTCAAAAGAGGTAGACTGCAATGATGGTCAACATAACTATTAAGTACCCTATAACACACCCTAGAGAGAAGCAACATGAAAACAAGAACTGGGATCAGGGGGTTTTGCATAGAAGTAAAAGAAGTTAAAATGGCTGTTACTGTTAACAGTGAATACACTATTACTCGATTATTAACTTCTGTTCTTCTGTATGTTCAACACTCATTTATTAGCAACTAAAGTTATTTTTTAATTAAGTAATTCAGTCCATACATTAAGACCTTGTAATATGTACATAATTGACATGTAAATATATATGTAGCTCAATATGCTAGAATTAAGCCCAAGACTGCAGGTCACTTCCTTTAGGTTCTCTATTAAATCAGTTTCCCTGGGAAAGAGATGCTAAGATGAAGATTTGTGCGCAGGAAAAATGCTGGGAGAGAGATATTTCTTGATGATGAATACACATGAGAACAATACATATGAGGGAGACAGGGAAACAAAATTAGTCAAAGTTTTATGTAGTTACAACAAAGACTTCAGCAGATCCCATGGGAAGCTTTGGGGCTAGGCTGGCCCTTCAGAGTTATGCCCATGAGTGCACCACTTCCCTTGATGTAGCTCACATCGAGTGGCTGGCAGATGTAGGTGAAAAGGTGGGGCCCCCTTGCAAGGGAAGAGGTGCACTCTTGGACGATGTAGTGCTACGGTTTGAATATGTATCCCCTGTAAAACTTATGTTGAAATGTAATCCATAATGTTGCAGTTTTGAGAGGTGGAGCTTTAAGAGGTGATTGAGTCATAATGGCTCTGCCCTCATGAATAGATTAATCCATTCATGGATTAATGGGTTATCATGTGAGTGGGACTGGTGGCTTTATACAAAGAGGAAGAGAACCATGAGTAGCATGCTCAGCCCTCTCACCATGTGATACCCTGTACCACTTTGTGACTCTACAGAGAGTACCCTCCAGCAAGAAGGCCCTCATTAAATGCAGTCCCTCAACCTTGGACTTCTCAACTTCCATAGGAAATAAACTCCTGTTCTTTATAAATTACCCAGTTTCAGGTATTCTGTTATAAGCAACAGAAAATGGGCTAATACAGACAGATTTCTTTGGTCAAGGGGGATTATCATATAGGAAAAAACAGCAGCCAATACTCCTGCAGTAGTCCATTTTCACACTGCTATAACGAAATACTCAAGACCGAGTAATTTATAAGGAAAAAGGTTTAATTGACTCACAGTTACACATGGCTGGGGAGGCCTCACACTTATAATCATGGCAGAAGGGGAAACAGGCAACTTCTTCACAAGGTGGCAGCAGAGAGAGAGCAAAGGGGGAAAAGCCCCTTATGAAACCATCATCAGATCTTGTAAGAACTCACTTATTTTCATGAGAACAGCATGGGGGTAACCACCCCCATGATCCAATCACCTCCCACCAGGTCTTTCCCTCAAGACCTGGGGATTATAATTCCAGATGAGATTTGGGTGGGGAAACAAAGCCTAACCATATCATTCTGCCCCTGATCCCTCCCAAATCTCATGTCTCTTTCACATTTCTAAACCAATCATGCCTGCCCAACAGTCCCCCAAAGTCTTAATTCATTCAAGCAGTAACCCAAAAGTCCAAGTCCAAAGTATCATCTGAGACAAGGCAAGTCCCTTCCACCTAGGAGCCTATAAAATCAAAAACAAGTTAGTTACTTCCAAGATACAATGGGGGTACAGGTATTGCATAAATTCTCCCATCCCAAAAGGGAGAAATTGACCGAAACAAAGAACTACAAGCTCCATGCAAGTCTGAAATCCAACAGGGTAATTACTAACTTAAAGCTCCAAATGACCTCCTTTGACTCCATGTCTCACATCCAGGTCATGCTGATCCAGGAGATGGGCTTGGGCAGTTCTGCCCCTGTGGCTTTGCAAAGTACAGTTCCCCTCTCAGCTGCTTTCACAGGCTAGCATTCAGTGTCTGCTGCTTTTCCAGGTGCATGGTGCAAGCTGTCAATGGATCTACCATTCTGGGGTCTGGAGGACAATGACCATTCTGGGGTCTGGAGGACAATGGCCCTCTTCTCACAGATCCACTAGGCAATACCCCAGTGGGAATCTGTGTGCAGGCTCCAACCCCACATTTCCCTTCTGCACTGCCTTAGTAGAGGTTCTCTATGACAGCTCCACCCCTGCAGCAGACTTCTGCTTGGAAACATCCAAACATTTCCATACATCCTCTGAAATCTAGGTGGAGACTCCCAAACCTCAATTATTAACTTCTGTTCACCTGCATGTTCAACACCACGTGGAAGCTGCCAAGGCTTAGAGCTTGCACCCTCTGAAGTAACAGCCCAAGTTGTACCTTGGCCCCTTCTAGCCATGGCTGGAGGTGAAGCAGCTAGGATGCAGGGCACCAAGTCCTGAGCCTGCACAGAGCAGGGAAACCTTGGGCCTGGCCCACAGAAACATTTTTTCCTCCTAAGACTCTGGGCCTATGATGGGAAGAGCTGCTGCCAAGATCTCTGACATGCCCTGGAGATATTTTCCCCATTGTCTTGGTGATTAACATTTCAATCCTCTTTACTTATGCAAATTTCTGCACCCAGATTGAATTTCTTCCCAGAACAACTAATTTTTATTTTCTATCAGATAGTCCGGCTGCAAATTTTTCAAACTTTTATGCACTGTTTCCTTTTTAAACCTAAGTTCCAATTTCAGATAATCTCTTCAAGTTCAAACTTCCACAGATCTCTAGGATAGGGGCAAAATATCTCCCAGTCCCTTTGCTAAAGCATAGTAAGAGTGACCTTTGCTCCAGTTCCCAAGAAGTTCCTCACCTCCATCTGAGACTACATCAGCCTGGACTTCATCACCCACATCATTATCAGCATATTGATCAAAACCATTCAACAAGTCTCCCAGAAGTTCCAAACTTTCCCACATCTTCCTGTCACTTTCTGAGCCCTCCAAGCTGTTCTAATCTCTGCCTGTTACCCAGTTCCAAAGTTAATTCCACATTTATAGCAGTATCCCACTCTCTGCAGTACCAATTTACTGTACTAGTCAATTTTCACTCTACTATAAATACCTCAAACTAGGTAATTTATAAAGGAAAGCAGTTTAATTAACTCATAGTTCCACAAAGCTGGGGAGGCCTCAGGAAACTTACAATCATGGCAGAAGGGGAAGCAGGCACATTGTTCACAAGGCATAAAGAAAGAGAGACAGAAGTGAAGGACAAGAGCCCCTTATAAAACCATCAGGTCTCATGAGAACTCACTTGTCATCATGAGAACAGCATGGGGGAAACTGCTCAATAATTCAATCATCTCCCACCAGGTCTCTCCCTCAACACCTGGGGATTACAATTCAAGATGAGATTTGGGTAGGGACATAAAACCTAACCATATCAACTCCCAACAACTGAGAGAATTAGGGCCTTTCTCCTGAAGGAGGGATCAGGATAGGGTGCCATAGCCTTAATTCTGCTGTTTGGATCTATTTACTTTGTATAGTGAGTTCATCCTTCAGAGAATAGGCCTTCCAAATTCTGGTTGATCATTTTTCCTGGGAAAACTTATAAGTGAAAGTTAAGTCTGAAGAACTACTCCTGCCACTGTGGCTAGCCTTGAGGCTATAAATAATATTCATTGTCTCCTCTTCTGATACCCATTTTAGATTTTCCTCATCAACAGCTAACATTTCTGTTGGTCTACATGACTTACTGTTTGGGTTAACCCACACCCCAGTCTCTGAGAGACCTAAGCCTCTGTGACCAAGACCTTTTCAGGCCATTACTATACATATCAATTTGCCATTGAGCATGAGCAGGATCCCCTAGTGTAAACTATGCTGTGTCTAAAACCCAAAGAGGTCTACAAAGCATTGTGTTCTTCTTTGTGGTGGGAGATGCAAGATACAATAATTTTCCTTTTACTTTGGAGAAAATGTCTCTGAATTCTCCAGGTTACTGGGCCTCTAAAAATTTCACTGATATAGAAATCCTCTAAATCTTCTTGGGGTCTTCCCATACTCCAGAGCAGTACTGTCCAGCAAATTTCTCTGATGATAGAAGTGTTATATATCTGCTCTATTCAATATGGTAGCTACTGGGCATAATGCAATACTGAGTAATTTGAGTATGGCTACAACAATGGTGTTGTAGGTTGGACCCAGACACTCCTTTAGTCAGTAGGTTCCAGCTCTGACTGAGATCCAGAAAGCAGATATGATTGTTGTTGGGGTGGCTTCCTTTAACCTCTTGGTCATCTATCTTTGGAAGCGAGGTGGCAGTAGACGCTGATGTAAAAGCTTTATAAGAAAAAAGCTTTTGTATTATCTTCAAGCAAAGGGTGGGGGGAAGTGATCTACTAGCCTTCAATAAGGAGGAGTGGCCCACTTTTGCAGGCCTTGAGGATTCAGGGCAATCTGGATCTTAAGAGGTTTCCATCCAAATGTCCATCTCACGCCTCAGCATTTTGCTCCTTTTCACTCAGGTCCCTGATCTTGGTAGAGCAGACATGCCAGAGTTTGGAAATCCACTTTTTCTGAAATTTCACTAGCCTTATAATTAAAGTTTGTATCTGAACCTCAACAATGCCTCTCCTATGGCCATAAAAAAGGAGATAATCCTTATATCCTGCCTAAGAAACACTCTAACTTCCATAGTGACCTTAAGTTGGTAGTCTAACGACCCTCAGTCTTCGTCTTTTTCCAATGCACTGATAACACTCACTAAGAACCATCTGATTTCATTGACTCATGATGATTACTACTCTAAGGTCCTCTGTGCATTATCTTTCAGGAGTATCCCTTCCTGGTCACCAACAGTGGATGTATTAACTGGAACAATAAAGCATCCGAAAGGTGTTCAGTCCTCCACTTACTAGTGTTGACATCCTCATTACCAGCTGGCCAATGAATGATCCAGCTCCAAAACCTCAGAGCCCTCCTGGCACTGACTAACGGAGGTCCAGCTCCCTAGAAAACAGACTCAAATGTAGATTGCGCGCAGGAAGTTTTTTTGGGAAGTACCAACAAGACAAGCCTATGACAGAGTAATGAAACCAGAAGTGAGTGAATAGGAGAAATTGAACTGTGATGCAACTGAAATGAAGACCTCAGTTGCTTTCTGAGGAAGCTCTGAAGCTGGAATGGCCCTTCAGGGTTATCCTGAATTAGGTAAAGAGGCTCCTCTTTCCAATTTCCCCCTCCCTAGAGGCTGTCCCTAGCCTAGAGTGGAGGTATAAACTTAGGCAAGGCAACTCCCTTTGGCAGAGGACAGTGCCCAGAGAAAGAGGATAATTCCTGGAGAGGAAATCGGCTGTTTGTCTCAGCAACTAACACTCCCAGCTGTCGACAGATGGAATGAGTGTCTCAGACATAAAACTGTGGTGGGGAGGATGGGTGTGGGGAAGGCATTTGAACAGTGTGCCACAGCAGCCACTACAGGTTCTATCCTAGGTTTTGCCACTAGGAAGTTACAGGAACCTGAACAATCCACTTAGCCTTTTAAAGCTTATTTCCTTATTTGGATGCAAGGGCAATGAAAGAGCTAAGTTCTTACCGACTTACATTGCACTGTTTGTTTTAAGAAGTATTCTAATTTACTATTTTACTTATAAATTTAGTTTTTGAATGATATTTTGTAGCACAAAGGGGATTTTCTCTGATTTTCATAAAAAGAGTTCTACCAATATACTGCTTCACTTAAACTAACCTCAAAGTCAGTACTTAGTTGCCATAAACTAAGAATTTCTGGCTGTCTCTCAACACTCTGCCTCTCAACACTCAGATACCTCTACAAGGTATCTGAGTTTTACTGTGCTACCTCGCTTCATCCCTGTGCTGTGGAATCAATTGCTTTGTTTTGTAATTATGAGTCACATCTATTCACTTTAAACACACAGATACACAGACACACATGCCAACTTTCAGTGATTAATAGAAAATTTTCAGAATGAAGTCTTAATAATGTCACTGTGATTGGGTGGGACTGCTTTTACATCATCCCTGGGCTGGTGGGTGTGGTGGTACACGCCTGTAATCCTGGCTACTTGGGAGGCTGAGGCAGGAGGATTGCTTGAGCTCAGGAAGAAGTTCAATTCCCAGCTTGGGAAAAACAGAGAGATCCTGTCTCAAAAATAAGGAGAAAAATCTCTGGAGGAAACATTTGTATCCCATTCTTAAATGTCTCTAAAGAGCTCTTTAAAAAGTGATCAGCCTGACAGGAAGTTCTTTCTGATATCTAACCTAAATCTCTCCTACTGCAATTTCAAACCACTTCCTTTTCCATTCTTAATGAATTAGGAAAGCAGCTGGTAATCACTGTCACCTGCCTCTTGTAATATTTCATCTCTTTAACTCTATCAGAATTTATTTATACCTAAACATTCTCTCCCGCATGACAATTTATCTCACTTAGCCATTGCCTGCTTTTTAACTCCTGAACAGTATTACTTAGTCTTGTTAATACCTTCTCCAGCTTCTGTGTTTATCCCAGAAACTATGGAAACCACATTTAATTAGTTTTTAACATACCGTAAATGATTTTGGGGTTTTGGCATGTTACAACCTCACATGGTTTACCTTTCAAACTGCATTAAACTATTCCTACATTTAAAATGTATATCAGATTGTTTAACTTCAAGGAAGAAGCAATTTTCCCATAAGACCTATTTATAAAGTATGATAGTATCTTCCCTTATGTGGGAAGCTAATGTAAACTATTAATGACACGTATCAGTTGCAAAATGTTCTTAATGCTCACTCTTTCCAAATAATGTTTAAAATAACAGGCTCATTTTGTCCATTAGAGTTTGGTTTTAAAAGATAAACGTTTTAAGTATTGTTGGTTCAGTATCAATACTTGGAAAGTAGATATTTTTTCTGAGTGCAGCCTTCATGACATCATTTGGCAGATGTGAATTTCTTGACATTGTTCCTTAAATGCAACAATCTGTTACATGTAACATCTTTCCTGATGTTTACAAAATTAGAAGGAAAAATGAATGGAGCTGCTTCACAGATTTGTCTTTAAGCAAGTAAAGTTAAAAAGAATTACCCACACAAAGATAAAATAAATAAAGCTCAAATTTTATATTTGGGGACCATATTGAAGTAGTATACAAAATATTATACTTTTAACCTGATACATTAAACATGAAGAAAGTTTTAAACATTTGCAGGTATTTCTACATTCTATAGATATCCTCTGGTCTGTAGGTATGCTGCCTGTCACCTCTGCTTCTTGAGTTCATGTTGCTCTTAACGTTCTCCCAATTCTGACTGACAACACTGGGTTGACCTATCTGACGCTGCTGCTACAAGTGTTCCACATCGGCCTGCTCTATACACAGACTGAGAAGGGAAGCTGAATGGTTGTGCAAAATCCCTTTGCACAAAAATATCTTCCGCATTTCCACCGAGTCATACAGTCAAATACACGAAGCATGCTTTACCCTCGTGGTAGGTGCTTTATGTGCATTATTTATGTACAACAAGCTTTTGAATGTAAGTACTGTTGTCACTATTCTATATCTTAGAAAATTAATTTCATGGAAAATAAATATCTTGCTGAACCCACACAACCAGTAAGGGACAGAGATAGGATTTGAATAGGTCTTTATGACTTTAGTGCATTGGCATTTCTTATTATATACTGTATATCCCCCACTACCTTGTTCAGGCAGGATCACTTAGTGATTCAGAGTAGGAACTCTGGAGTGAAACTGTCTGGTTTCCAAACCCTAACTCTGCCACTCCTTACTTTATGAACTACTTAGCATCTTTGTGCTTCAGTTCTATGATCTGTAAAATAGATATAATATTAATATATAACTGTTAAAGTTGATATAAGGATTAAATGTGTTAACATAGGCCAGGCATGGTGGCTCACACCTGTGATCCAAGCACTTTGGGAGGCTGAGGAAGGACTGCATGAGGCCAGGAGTTTGAGACCAATCTGGGGAACATAGCAAGACCCATTGCTATAAAATAAATAAAAACAAAAACTTAGCCAGGCGTGGTGGCAGAAGCCCATAGTCCTAACCAGTTGGAAGAATGAGGCAGTAGAATTGCTTAAGCCCAGAAGTTCAAGGTTGCAGTGAGCCATGATTGCACCACTGCACTCCAGCCTGGGCAAGAGAGTGAGACCTTGTCTAAAAAACAATAAAAAGTGTTTACATACACAGTGCTTAGAATAAAGCCTGCCACATAGTAAATGCATTAAATTGTTACATTCTTATCATGCAATAAAAAGATCCTACTGAAAAGCAAATTATACAAACGGAAGGAAGAGAGATGGTAATATACTAAGTCAATAACCTACTCTAGAGTTTGAAAATTTATAACTGGGTCTCAGGGAAATGGAGACACTGAGCAAGTCTAACTGCTGGATAAAGAAGATGGAGAGGGGCTACAGTGACAAACTGGATAGCAAGGGATACCAGAGCCTAGAAAAGGTTGGAATCAACAAGAAGGAAGCACACAGTTTCCACTTTAAAAGTTTGTTGAACATCATCCTTAATGGTATTTTATGCCATATTGGTGATGATGGTGGCGCTGGCTTTATTACATCATTTTGGTCTGCCCTATTTTAGATAAAACAATTGTCTTCATGTTGACCCACCATTCTTCCATGATGTTTGTTCAGTAAAATATATATACATCTGTAACTCAAGTATACTAATGGAGTTATGAAATAATCATTATTCATTTTTTAATTTCACATTAAATATGACAGGTGGGAAAATAATTATAAAACTACTTAAAGTTATAATATGAGACCACTATTAAATCTAGGCCTTACATTTTTTACTATTCCTAACTTGGGATAATATCTAGTGGCTATATGTTTGACAGCTTTTCAAATATGCCATATTCTTCTTTATTTGAATTTCAACTTCTTTATTGAACATTCTACTTCTTTGTCAATTAGTGCCTCAAAGGATGGTATCCTGCCTAAGCAGCAGAATTCATGTCAGCTTTCAACTTTGTATTGTGCCTAGTACCAAGATTTTAAAATGCTCTAATCATCTTGTCACACTTCTAAAATTAAAGCACTGATGGTGAGATTCCATTGAGAACTTCACCTAGGATTTAATCTGACTTCCTGCAGATGCTAGTTGGGAACATATAATAAAGTTTATTAGTCTGCAGTGAATCATTATGTAAAGAATTGCATCATGCAGAGGAAAGAGGTGAGGGTCAGGAAAGCTACTGAATCATCAGAGTAAAGTTGAGTCCATTTATACCTTCACTCTTGCCATTGTTGGTAAAGTAGACAAATTCAGATTTCCAACTACCAGTTCAAATAAGCGACTACTATATTAGAGTAATAGAAACCTGAATGCCTACACTACAACATAAAACCAGTGGAAGTATACCATATTATTATGAATGCTTCAGTGATTTTTTAATAATGTCTAATACTCACTTTTTGCATTCTTTTAATAAAATAAGCCCTAATGCTAATGAGAGCTATAATTGAATGGGTGTCTGTTAGTATATCAAAGACACCAACTAGAATTACTTTAATTCGATTATTAAGTAACTTTTAATGGCAAAAACCATGATTACTTTTGCACCAACTTAATATATGAGTATACAGTAGTTCCTTTTCAGTTACCATTGTACTAGCACTTTGGCAAAGAGAAAACAATAAAAACTAACATATTTGAAGCATGCATATGTGATCAAAATTTACAAAGCATTTTCAGTGACAAAGGTGCATGAGTCATAATAAATAAGATGTAGTTGCCTAAATGAAGAGAAAAGATACCAGACACTTATCAAGTTGGAAAGCCAGAAAGGTCCTTTGTGGCCTTTTTTTTCAGTGGGAAAGGAAAACCTTCCTATGAGAATTAGAACTTAACCTGAACCCTCGTGTGTTTCTAAAATGTGCAGAGGCAGATGAGAAAAAGCCTGGAATCCACATGTGGCCAGTATAGATAAAATAGTAATGTCAGACATCTTCCTGGGTATAGTGAGTGACCAGTCTGGTGTATGGTGGGGTGGGAATTTCTCTCTCAGTGTAAAGTAGTAGGTGATAGTGGTTGTCTTAGTCCATTCTCACACTGCTATAAAGAACTACCTGAGACTGGATAATTTATAAAGAAAAGAGGTTTAATTGACTCACAGTTCTGCATGGCTGGGGAAACCTCAGGAAATTTACAATCATGGTGGAAGGGGAAGCAGGTACATCTTACATGATGGCAGGCAAGAGAGAGAAGTGCAAACAGGGAAAATGTCAGATGCTTATAAAACCATCAGATTTTATGAGAACTTACTATCATGAGAATAGCATAAGAGAAACTGCCCCCGTCCCCCCATGATCCAATCACTTCCCTCCCTCAGCACGTGGGTATTACAATTCAAGATGACATTTTGGTAGGGACACAGACCCAAACCATATCAGTGGTAGGCAAAACAGAAAAGATTAAATAATAAAGAGTTTTATGTCAGGCAAGAAATTTGACCTGGATGCAGCAAGCATTCAGAAACCACACAGAGTTGAAATAAAGGAAAAAATAGTGCAGCCCCTTAGAGAGGGACTTGAAGGGTAGAGACCATGCAAATATGGTAAGCACGGTGAAGCCCTGTATTAGGGATGGCACTAGGACATTAAGGAAGAAACCAAAAACTGATATGTGTTCAATGCAAAAGACATAGGTGATCCTGGAGATTACAGCTACCTATATGTTGATGGTGCTATTTACTAAACAAGAAAGCTAATTTGTCAGACTGTTGAGCATATATTTGAGAGCCAACAGGGGTATAATTAATAATATTTGTAAAATGGCTTTGCAAAATAGCTTTGATAACATATTTGTAAAATGACTTTGATAATAAAATGCTTTACTGAAAGTGGGCTATGTCCTTGTTCAGGATAGTTTCTTTAAGTTGAAGACAAAAGAATGATTGGGCTGTGATTCATTTGAATTCTTTCTTTTTTTTTTTTTTAGAAAGAAATTCTTTCTGTTTGTTAGTTCATGTAATGGATAATGGCCCAATGCACCTATATCTGGGGAGGGAGTGTTTCTTTTTTGAAAGGTGAGAATTTATGTGCATGTATCATTCATTTATTTCTGAAGTATTTACTGAACACTTTTTTTTTTT
>PVKP010017202.1:0-46614 GCA_004027715.1 Plecturocebus donacophilus
AATAATTTTTTTTATTCTTTGTGATGAACAGTAACATTTTCAGGTACAGAATATAGCATTTGGATACAAAATGCACTGGGCATCAAAATTCAAATACAAATACAGTTGCATTTTAATTGAGTCTATTCAGAGGTTAATATCCACTAGGGCTTCTTGACCAATTTATTTGGTTCATCTTGAATCAATAAATAAATCAATTTATTTGGTTCATCTTGAATCAAAGGGAAGAAAAAATTTTCAACTTAAATTATGTTTCACTATTCAGTGGCAGCCTGAGTGTAGAGATTTTTAGAAGAACAGGAAAGAAAATAAAATGAGGACATTTATTTATTTTACTTTGTTCCCTGCTTACTAATTCTCTGAGGGTGAAAATTAGATATGAAAAACATTTCTGGGGATAGGGTACTATTCAGACTGAACAGACCATCTTGCCAATTATTGAGAGAAAAAAAACTATGTTTCTGGTAGGGATTCCTATTTATGACCTCTAGTCTCCTCTTGGAAAAACATAAAATATTCTCCTCCTTTGGAGATACCTACTCTTTTCTAAAAACAGGACACGTTTCTCTTTTCTTAGAATGTAAGTCCAAACCTCTGCTCCCTTCATCAAAGAATAAGCTGGCAATTTTTATTCTGCACTTTTTCAAATATCTTAGTCCACAAAGAGGACTAGGTAGCCTTTCAGTGGGTTTACAGATCTACCTACAGAATATTTTAGAAAAAAATATGAAGATACACACAATTTCCAAGCTCAAAGAAATTTTGCAAACTAGTACAACTCCACTGCAAAAAGACTTTGGTAAAATCATATAGTAGTTAAAATTGTTTATAATGAATCTGCAGTAGCAAATGGGTAAGAGCTACCATAAAAAGTTCTGTACTAAAAAAGTACAGAACAGAAAATGGTATAAACATTTTCTGGGTAGTGGGGTTACACATTATTTTAATTATTTAAGTATTTATTTGCTTTTCCTATAATAAATGTTACTTTTATAATTGGAAAAGCATAAAATGTAAAAGAATTTTGGTGATTAACTTTCATTCTTCTTCCTTAAGCTACTGAGACTTTCACTTCCCAGCTGAAAGCATATTTTCATAGGAAAGAACAAAATAAATATTTAATAATATCTCAGAAAAATACCTATGTTATAAATACTACAGGTTACTGGGGAGAAGTACCTGAAAACTGAGCTCATAGCAGACACTCTGTTTCTTCAGAAAGTAGTTTCTCTTCTACAAGTGCATCAATTAATCGTATACCCTTTCTCTTCTTGATCATCCTATAGTTTTTTACAGAGATAAGTCTTTTTTTGGACTCTTGTAACATTTGTTGCACCTCAGCCAGTTTCTCTGTACCTATCGTCAAAGGTGTTTTTAAACTATAATTATGGTCTTCAGTAGCAACTTCTTGAGAATTAACTGGAAGAGGTTGTTTTAGGATTTTCTGTCTTGCTTTGCCTTTAAGATGTACCCCTTGAGGAACCTATGACCAATACATAAAATTAAAGTTATTTTAGAAATCATCACATAGTAGAGTATCTGTAAAAATACCCTAAATAAGAAGTACTAATCTGGTTGCTGTGGAGAGTTAGTTACAAAAGAAAAGGTCACAACCTCTGAATTTTTAAATGTATAGTTTATAGGATAATATAAACAGGTGGGTTTTTTTGCACATATACAGAAATATTAATGTGATGTTGAAAGTTTCTGAAATAAAGTAACTAGGGAAAGGTGGTAGTAAACTGGGATGGCTTCACGGAGGTGAGATTCAAGTAGTTCTTTGAAAGTACAATAACATGGTTAATGAAGGTGACAGAGAAGTTATTTGCACAAAAAAGAAGGCATAGTGGACAGAACATGGCTTTGGAATTAAGACTGACATGGGTTTGAATCTTAGCTCCCCTAATTAGCTGTCACATAAGCTCTACAATCTCTTGTGTCCTAATCTGTAAAATCTGGATAATAATACAGGATTGTTTTGAAGATACAATATTAGAATTTATGTAAATCTCCTAAGCTCAATGCCTGGACCATTGTAGCTCTCAATACATAGCAGCCATTATTGATGTTACACAAATGTGTGAAAGCAGGCAAACTCATCACACACATATATATGTGTGTGTATATATATGTATATATATGGTAAGTATATATGCTTTGAAAAGAGAATTCAGGGCAGTGAAAAATGTACAAATCAGTTAATAGGAAGCACTTGGAACTTGATGAGTTTGAATTTGACACCAATGAAATACTTCTAAATAGGGGAAAGAGATAAAACAATACCAAAAGAAGGAGACTCTGATGATTCAGAGGAAAGTAAAGCTAGTGTCAGGATAGAACAGTTAGGTGACTATCACAGATTGCAGAAAATGAAAGCCCATGTGTCAGAGTTGTGGTTAAGGGGTAAAAGGATAAAATAAGGGGCCAGGCGCAGTGGCTCATGCCTGTAATCCCAGAACTTTGTGAGGCCGAGGCGGGCAGATCATAAGGTCAAGAAATCAAGACCAACCTGGCCAACATGGTGAAACCCAATCTCTAAAAAAAAAAAAAGGATAAAATAATAAAATAAAAAACAGTCATAGGAAACAGAAGAATATCATACCAATACTGGTGACTCACTTATAGAAAGTTCCAATGATTTCCCACATATTTCCTATATCAATGTTAATAATTAGGTATATTTTTGATAAAGATAAATAACGTTATTCAGAGGAACCAAAAAACATAGATAATTTCAAAGTACTATGAAAGCTGTCTTGTATTTAACAAAAACTTATATTCTAAGGCTGTTTATATCTACTAGTTTTTTGTGATTAGTTAGTAGCCTTTACATATGTCTAGACAAATGATTTGCATTTATATACTTTTTTAAAAGCTCCAGAACAAATGCTGATTTAGATTTTTTTAAAAAATTAATTTTCAAAGCATTTAAAATCTATTAGTAGATTTAAGACTTGGGATTTTTTTTTGTTTGCAAATTCAAGCTATAATGGGAGCTATCCTGATTTTTAAAGGCTCTGTAAAATACAGTTTTGTTCACTTACACATATATTTAAGTAGCTTGTATAGAGAAACAGAAGGCACAGTTCCTTTTTTCAGCTTTCTTCTTATGCCATATGACTCAAAGTCACTTTCTTGAAAATGCTTGGAACACAGTATAGCACCTTGTCCTGGAATCCAAATCTTTTTGCTTCTGGGGTCCACATGATTAACAGCCCTGATCCATTTTGAACGCTGTATGGTATCAGTTGGAAATCTATGGCAATCATATTAAAGTTCCATTAATAAAAAACATTATAGTAATACTACAGTAGTATTTAGTATATAAACCCATTTATTATTTTACTGCTTTATAGAAACATAAAGCCAAGTGAATTAAAAGTTTAATTAAGTTAGCTCAGTTCATTTTGCAAAGTTCTTTCATTTTTTTTTTAATCCAAAAGTTCAATATCTGATTTTGTCTGTGTCAAATTATAGAGGGGCAATTCTCTTTTATTTTATTTTTTTTTTTTATTTTTTTTAAATTAAAAAATATATATATACTTAAATATGGAATGCTTCACGAATTTGCGTGTCATCCTTGCACAGGTGCCATGCTAATCTTCTCTGTATCGTTCCAATTTTAGTATACGTGCTGCCGAAGCAAACACTAGAGGGGCAATTCTCATATTAAATATCCTACTGTATTTTGTCTTCACTTCCTATTTAACAGAAGTTGCTCAAATTTAAATGGTTAAAGAATATGCATCTTTTCTTTCCTGTGGTGATTTTAAAAGTATTTCGTACTCCTCCTTTTAAGAAGTGGGGGCCGGCTGGGCGTAGTGACTCGTGCCTGTTAATACCAGCACTTTGGGAGGCTGAGGCAGGTGGATCACCTGAGGTCAAGAGTTCAAGACCAGCCTGGCCAACATGGTGAAACTGTCTTTACTAAAAATACAAAACATTAGCCAGGTGTGGTGGTGGGTGCCAGTAATCCCAGCTACTGGGGACCCTAAGACAGGAGGATCTCTTGAACCCATGAGGTGGAGATTACAGTGAGCCGAGATTGTGCCACTGCACTCCAGCCTGGGAAACAAGAGTGAAAGTCCATCTCAAAAAAAAAAAAAAAAAAAAAAAAAAAGAGGAGCCTAATTCCCCTCCCCTTGAGGGAGTATGGGCTAGAGTTAGTGATTTGCTAAGGAATGGAAAAAGCACACGTGACAGTAAGTGACCACTGACTACGTCATAAAGGCTCCGAGGTTTCCTCCTTGCTCCCTGTATAGAATGGTTTGCTCTGGGGTAAGTTATCTGCCATGTTATAAACAGTCCTGTGGAGAAAACTAGTTGTGAGGAACTGAGGCCTCCAGTCAAAGGCTATGTTGAGTTAGTCTTTTTGAAAGCAGGTGACTATATACTATACACTATAACATCCACATCCCTGACCCTCAGAAATATGTGAGATAAAAACGTTTATATTGAATTTTGAGGTAACTTTTTTGAGGTAATTTGTTATGCATCAGTAGAAAACAAGTATATTTATTTACAGGCCAAGCATGGTGGCTCACACCTGTAATCCCAAGGTCAGGAGTTCAAGACCAGCCTGACCAGCCTGGTGAGACCCTGTCTCTACTAAAAATACAAAAAATTAGCTGGGCATGGGGTGCATACCTGTAATCCAGCTACTCGGGAGGCTAAGGCAGGAGAATCGCTTGAACTCGGGAGGTGGAGGTTGCAGTGAGCTGAGATCGTACCACTGCACTCCAACCTGGGCAACAGAGCGAGACTCTGCCTCTAAAAACAAACAAACAAGTATATTTACTATAATCAATTGTTTCATGTTTAAAGCACTACTTCTTCCTAGCCTTGATTATAAAAATTATGTTGCATTTATTTATTTTTCAATCCAAGCCAAATTATGTTTAGAAACTTGTCGGCCAGACGTGGTGGTTTATGCCTATAATCCCAGAACTTTGGGAAGTCGAGGGGGGCAGATCACTTGAGGTCAGGAGTTCAATTCCAGCCTGGCCAACATGATGAAACCCTGTCTCTAATAAAAATATAAAAATTAGCTGGGCATGGTGGCTCACGCCTGTAATTCCAGCTACTCCGGAGGCTAAGGCAGGAGAATCGCTTGAACCCAGGAGATGGAGGTTGCAGTGAGCTGAGATTGTGCCACTGCACGCTAACAGGTGACAGCGAGACTCCATCTCAAAAAAAAAAAAAAAAAGAAACTTGTGAAATTAACACAATAAAAATCACAAAACTTGGTGGTCTCCCATTGAACAAAGAAGAAAAAAAAAATCACAAAACTACTCTTTCTGCCCTCTCTTCTTTGACTTATCTTAGAGACAGATTTATACGTAACTATACTTTCTGTGTATTTTAATTTAGGCTTTAAAACACATAGTTATTAGAACTGAGATTGGTAAAAACATTTTTCTCAGCTAATTGCTAGAGAAATATAGCAGTATAGTAAAACATAATTCTGAGATACTCAATCACCTTGAGAAAGAACACCGAATTGTAAAACCTGTATTTAAGCTTCAGTGACCTTTGACTAGCTATATGGCACTGGATACAACTCTCAATCTTTGAACTTCCTTATGGGGTGTAGTCAGAGTGTATGAGGCTACGAACGTATTCAAAATTACTTTTTAAACTGTAAAGTACTATCCAAAGTTTCATCTTTCCTAGGAACAACTGTTTCTATTTCTGGGATTATAATTTTATTATTCTAGAAAGATGATACTTGATCAAGAGAAAATGTACAGGGAATTCTTTTTCCAGTAAGGTGGGGGTAAATCTTCTTCCAAAAGAACTCTTTTCACTGAGTTCTTTTCTAACTCATGGCACATATCTGCAAGGCAGCTTTTCCACAGATTGGGTATAGTCTCTAAAGGTGCAAGGAACCCTTAAAAGTTGGTTGGTCCACCAACTTTTATTACTACCATGGTCTTCTGATACAAAGCTTCCCAACTGTTATGCCTAGTAAGTACAGCTGTTGATCTTAGCCCATAGCGGGGCCTGGGACACCTGAGTAGTTACTTCAAGGCAGCCCTAAACAGTGCTGTAGTTTTTCCCCAAAGTATTAAACAAGTATTTTCTATGCGTAACATGTTACGAAAAAGGCTGGGGCCAGGTGAGGTGGCTCATGCCTATAATCCCAGCCCAGGAGTTGGAGACCAACTTGGGCAACATACTGAGACCTCATCTCTACTAAAAAACAAAAATAAAAATTAGCCATGGTGGTGGCCTGTGCCTGTAGTCTCATAAGGCTGAGGTGGGAGGATCACTTGAGCCTGGGAGATAGAGGCTGCACTGAGCTGTGATGGTGCCACTACTCTCCAGCCTGGGCAATAAAGTGAGACCCTGTCTCAAAAAAAAAAAAAAAAAAAAGGGAAGAAAAAGGCTGGGAAATATTGTAGTTTAACGAGCATAACTAGTTTTGAGGTCTTGACAAAATTAAATTGGTAATACCACTTTTAAAGCATTTACATTGTGCTGTATGTATGCTGTAAAGACTTATACGTTTTGGTTTTATGAAAACTCTACAAGGCAGGTTTTTATTCCTCTTACAGAAGATGAAACCAAGACCCATGGCCAAGTACAGACATCAGTAAATAATTAAAATTGGAATTAATGTCTCCCTAGTTTAAAGCTACCTTTATCATAAGAAAAATCTCAAATCAATTATCATCTCACATACACAATGAGCTGGTTCCCACTGTTAACAATTTAGGTGAAGGAATCAGCCCTATTTAAAAAAAAAAAATCAGTGAATTTGATACATAGCCTACCATACATAGTTCAAACTCCTTAACCTGGCATTTAAATTTTTAAAATGCTTTGTCTCTCAGGTATTTTCCAGTCCTCTATATTATATTCGCACTTTCCACCCTTTACATTTATTTTTCCATGACACTCCTAAAGTGCTACCCCCTTTCTACCCCCCTTTCCACCATGTTCTTTTCCATCTTTCCATAAAACTGCTTTGTCATTAACTCTCTACATCTTATTAATATCTTAATACCCTACTTCTTTTTTTAAATTTTTATTTATTTTTTTTTTTGAGATGGGGTTTCACCATGATGGCCAGGCTGGTCTTGAACTCCTTACCTCAGGTGATACACCTACCTGGGCCTTCCAAAGTGCTAGGATTACAGGCGTGAGCCACCGCGCCCGGTCCAGACTACTTTTTGAAGCCCATCTCCTGTCTGTGAGGATCTATTTTACCCACTTTTCTACTTACCAGTATACCCTGAATACTGATTTGAATGACCTATACCAGTTTGAACCATGGATATGAGTTCAGATAAGACTGGTCTGAAATTCTTCCCCACTGTCGAGCCAAATGAAACTTCCCTGCCATGATCAAATCCAGGCACAATCGGACCGGCCTTGTAGAGCTCGTCTAACAGCACTTAGGAACTTGCAATGTCAGACAGTAGAGGAGAAAAATGACATATCCTCGTGCTCAGAAAGACGCCACACACTTCAACCTTTGTCCCAAATTGCCTTCCCTTCCGGCTTCCTCACTTTAAATAATAAGACCATCAAATTAATGGAGGGCTCCTTTTGAGGAACTCTCGCTAAAGCGGTTGACGGGGTGAGAATCAGCTACTCAGACGTAAACACTGAGTGGGGAGACAGAGAACCTCAACTCTCAAGAGTGCCCCAATTCCGCTCCCACGCCCCTACGCTGTGCACGTCACGTCGCGACACACCCACGGCGCGACCCTCAGTACGGCCCTGCCCCGCCCCACGCCGCGCCACGGCCTGTCAGGGCCCGCAGGGAGTTCAAGGGCTCCGAGGTTGCTGCCATACGCACTGGTGGAAGGAGAGGCCGCGCTCCCGGCTGAGCACGGTGTCACGGGTGCTGCAGCCCACTGCGGAGCAACTTCGGGTCATCTTCTTGTTACATGGGGCCCCACCTTCGGGGTCCCCGGACTGCATGAATCACTATCACTTTAGCTCCGCCCGTTGACTCGGCGGCTACGACCTTTATTTGACAGGAAAGGCGGGCTTTAGAAGCGCGGGACTCCTACACTTCCTCTCCGAAGGCCCTACGACGGCACTGTAGCCAATCACAGGCCACGTTTTGTCGCAGCAGCCAATCGGAAGGGCCTGGGCCTGAAGACGTGCACTTGACCGCTCCTCCCTCAGGGTTGGAGGCAGGATAGTGGGTTTTGTTACAACCGGTTCGTTTTCCTCCAGTTTTCACCCATTCTGGTACAATCCGGTGCCATCGTCCTTCTTGTGAGGCTGACCCTGAAAATGCGAAGCAGAGGCAGGACAAAAATTGAGGCGAATCCGGAAACCTGCCAATGAATCTCCGGGTGCGGTCTCTGACACTGGAGGATATCGGGAGGAAGGAGCATGGTAGAGGGATAAAACGCCTTGCCCTAGGTATGTTGAAGACGGAGTAGGGCCCAAAATACATGATTTACTGAGATGCGAATCGTGTTCTTGCGCTTTATCTTGTAGCTTTCCGATGCGGAGATAATGGGGAAGCTCTCAGCCAACCATCCCAAGAGCAGGAGTAAATAGGATACACCGACTTTTAACTCAAAAGAACCCTTTTCTGAAACACTTTACCACAATGAAGGAAATAAGGTAAGGTTCTTGGGGCTCGTCAGTAGTAATAGGGGCAGGGGATAAGGGGCAATGAAGTGGTTTTGGTTGGGAATGAGGCATTAGGGATGGCTTTCAGGAGAAAGAGCTTAGAACAGTGTCTTAAATTAAGCTCTATGTTTAACGGAAGAGATTTCAATTTGCTTAGAAGAAAACGGGCCGATGTGTTTTTGTCTCTGAGAAGTAGATCCTTAGCATACAGAAAACAGAATGGTTTACAGCTTTTCCATTTCTTGGTATCACACACAAAAAAATGATTCCAAATATCCAGGGCTATATAAGATTTCTTTTCCTCCTTTGTGTTTATTTTGTCCAGATTACAGCCGAAAGGATACATATTAAGCAATTGCTTATTCACACCAGTTTTCCATTATAATATGCTTATATCTTCTCTGAATGGAATCAATAGGTTTTGCTTATGTTTCCTTAAAAGTCACATGACCTAGGAAAGATAGTACAGGAACTTTGGAAAAATTGGTCCCTGGGAGATGTGCAAGGCAAATACTTTTTGGCTGTAAGATGTGTGTAGAGAGTAGGAACTGGATTTAAATACTGTAAGTTGGTTGGACTATTAGAGCCTTTTCCTAGTATTCAAAGAGGCTGAATAAAAATAACACTGTTTTTAGCTATCTTTAAGGAAGAAATTAGTTGTCATATTTTTGTTAACAGTTTTATTCAGATATAAACTCATACAACTAACTGGTTTAATGCATACAGTTCAGTGGGTTTTAATATATGAACAGAGTTGTACAACAGTCACAATCAATAGTAAAATATTTTCATCACTCCAAAAAGAAACTTCATTTTTATTAGCAGTATTTCCCAATATTCCCCCACCTGGCTTCAGCAACCACTAATTTACTTTCTGTGTGCCTGTGCTGCTCTGTACACTTCATGTAAATGGAATTATGAACTATAATATGGTCTTTGTGACTGGCTTCTTTCATTTGGAATGTTTTCAGAGTTCATCCATCTTATAGCATGTGTCAGTACTTTATTTATTTATTTTTTATTTTCGAGATGGGATTTCACTCTTGTTGCCCAGGCTGGAGTGCAATGGTGCTCTCGGCTCACCGCAACTTCCTCCCCCCAGGTTCAAGCGATTCTCCTGCCTCAGCTTCCCTAGTAGCTGGGATTACAGGCATGTGCCACCATGCCCAGCTAATTCTGTATTTTTAGTAGAGACTGGGTTTCTACATGTTGGATCAGGCTTGTCTCAAACTCCGGACCTCAGGTGATCCTCCTGTCTCAACCTCCCAAAGTACTGGGATTACAGGCGTTTGCCACCCAACCAGGCCCAGTACTTTTTATTGCTGAATCATATTGCATTGTATTGATATAGCAGATTTTGTTTATTTATTCATCAATTGGTGGACATTTGCATTGTTTCTAATTTTTTTTGACTATTATGAACATTTGTGTACAAGTTTTTGTGTGGACAAATGTTTTCATTTTCCACACCGAAGAGTGGAATTGGTGAGTCATAAGATAATTGTGTTTAACTTCTTGAGGAACTGCCAGACTATTTTCCCGAGTGGCTGTACCATTTTACATTCCCACCAGCAGAGGATGAGGCTGCCAGTTTCTCCACATTTTTGTGGGTGTGAAGTGGTTGTCTCATTGTGGTGTTTGCCTTTTTTTAAGGACTCAAAGGCCTCTGTTTGCAGACAGAGGCATTCACTTGCCATTTTCTTAAGGTAGGGTTGAAAGTACTGCTGCTGGCCAGGCGCAGTGGCTCATGTCTGTAATCCCAGCACTTTGGGAGGCCGAGGTGGGTGGATCACCTGAGATTGGGAGCTCGAGACCAGCCTGACCAACATGGCAAAACCCCGTCTCTACTAAAAATACAAAGGTAGCCAGGTATGGTGGCGCATGCCTGTAATCCTAGCTACTCCGGAGGCTGAGGCAGGAGAATTGCTTGAACCTAAGAGGCAGAGGTTTTGGTGAGCTGAAATTGCCCCATTGCACTACAGCCTGGGCAACAAAAGCAAAAGTCCTCAAAAAAAAAAAAAAAAAAAGGAAAAGGAAAAGAAAGTACTGCTGCCAGTTCAGCATCTAAAATGAGGACTGTTTTCTTTCCTGTTTAATTGGATTGCAACTATGTGCCTTTCCTAAAGATGAAAAGATGAAACAGTGTGTTTCTCATATTATTTTGACAACATTGCTTTAATTATTAATTTCAAATGAGTTTCTGAAAACTGCTTCTATCAGAACAGATTTACTTAAAGGAAGGCAACTAATTTACAATAGTCACAAGGGGTCACTGCTCTAGATTGTTACTTCTGGATAGGAAATAAGTAATCCTTTATAGATGGAATCTTTTTTTTCTTAGTTGTATTTTTGTATCTTTACATTTGTTTATAACTTTTATATGCTTTTTTGTTGTGATTTTTTATTTTACTGTTGACATAGAAGTTCTCAATTTGGTTATTTGGTTATATCGTTGCTGCTTCTAGTAACTTCATATCCAGTGATTAAACCTTTACACTGCTGTTCACATAATGAACCGCTGTGATTATTAAATACTCAAATGAGGATATGTAAGCTGTATTAAAGATAGTGTTATTTGCAAAGGCATTGACTATTGCACAAAAAAACTTAAAAAAAAAAATCTCTTTTCAGGAATTGTACTCTCAGAGATGATGGGAAAAATATTTTCATCACTCCAAAAGGTCTTGGAAGATAATTGCTCAAAATAGGCAGGGAAGGTAGTGTATCTTTCTGTTTTAAATGTATTAAGTGGAACTATAGCAGTGAGTTGGAAATGGAGGATTGTCCAAGTGGAAAACATTTATAAAGGCTTTGATAAAATCTAATTTCCCATTTTATGGTGTAGAATCTCATTAATTGGCCACTTAGAAAGAATAATAACAACTAGTATTTATTTATTGACCAGTTACTGTGAGCCACACATTATGCTGAGCTTTTTTTTTTTTTGAAACGGAGTTTTCCTCTTGTTATCCAGCCTGGAGTGCAATGGCGTGATATCGGCTCACCGCAACCTCTGCCTCCTAGGTTCAAGCAATTCTTCTGCCTCAGCCTCCTGAGTAGCTGGGATTACAGGCACGCACCACCATGCCCAGCTAATTTTTTGTATTTTTAGTAGAGACGGGGTTTCACCATGTTGACCAGGCTGGTCTCGAACTCCTGACGTCAAGTGATCCTCCCATCTTGGCCTCCCAAAGTGCTGGGATTACAGGCATGAGCCAAAATGCCTGGCCAATGCTGAGCTTTTTGTTTTTTTATTTTATGTTTTTGAGATGGGGTCTCAGTCTGTCACCCAGGCTGGAGTGCAGTGGTGCAATCTCAGCTCACTGCAACCTCTGTCTTACAAGCTCAAGCAATCTTCCCACCTCAGCCTCCTAAGTAGCTGGGACCCCAGGTGTGTGCCACCACACGTGGCTATTGTTTTGTATTTTTGGTAGAGATGGGGTTTTGCCATGTTGCCCAGGCTGCTAAGCTTTTTATATATAGTATATAGAAAGAGTTGGTTTTCTTAAACAGTATTTATTTCTCATAACTCTATGAAAGCAGATACAGACTTCTTGCTTTCTAGGGTTGGTATCTCACTTGTTGAGCACCTACCCTTTTGTCTTGCTGAATTTTTCGTTGAGTTCTGTCTTTTGTTTCAGAAAGCCATGGAGTTTTGAAATTATTGTTATATCATTATTTGTTACATAATGATTTTTACTTCCAGAATCTCATGCGAACTTGAGAATATCTTCTCAGCATCAAACCTAATTGGAGGGCAACTACCCTAATATACTCCAAAACTAGTTATACTTTGTTTTATATGTAATGCTTCTGTTATTAGACAAGTGGTTTCCAACTATCAGAAGCAGTGCTAAGACTTAAAGGAAAGGGGGGAGTGTTTTTTTTTCAAACAGAACTTTTAAGCAGTGATGAAAACAAGAAGATTCAAAAGATTATAAATCGCAGGCACTAATTAGTATTCTGCCAATTAGGAACATTCTGATTGCTTGACAACATCTATATTTTGCTGATGAGGAGCAGAAGTCTATGGGAGGTAGGGGTGGAAGCAGAAGGAAAAGAGAAGCAAATATTTAGTAAAATATATTCATCATATTGGATAAAAATCAAGCTTTGGGGAAAAAGGTCAAACTCTTTCAATGATGCTGTATATCTGTACCTTTCTTTACTCCATCCAAGGGCAAATATTTTTATAACTGCACAGAAGAAATTGGATAATATTCTTTGAAAAATTCTTAGAAAGTTCAGCTTTCCAAGTTAGTACCACCCCAAATAAAATTTTATGAGTAGATACTTAATTTCTAGCTGTACTCTAGTTCCAGTCAGCTTCTCTAAGTAGCTGGGACTGCAGGCATGTACCACCACACCTGGCTAATTCTTTTGTATTTTTGGTAGAGATGGGGTTTTGCCATGTCACTCAGGCTGCTAAGCTTTTTATATATAGTATATAGAAAGAGTTAGTCTTCTTGGCCAGGCATGGTGACTCACACCTGTAATCCCAGCACTTTGGGAGGCTGAGGTGGGTGGATCACGTGAGCTCAAGAGTTCGAGACCAGCCTGGCTAACATGGCGAAACCTCGTCTCTACTAAAAATTAAAAAAATTAGCTGGGCGTGGTGGCGTGTGCCTGTAACCCCAGCTACTTGGGAGGCCAAGGCAGGAGAATCATTGAACCCAGGAGGCAGAGGTTGCAGTGAGCCAAGATGGGCCACTGTACTCCAGCCTGGGTAACAGAGCAAGACTTCGTCTCAAAAAAAAAAAAAAAAGGCCTGGTGCGGTGGCTCACGCCTGTAATCCCAACACCTTGGGAGGTGGAGGCAGGTGGATCACAAGGTCAGGAGTTCAAGACTAGCCTGACCAACATGGTGAAACCCCATCTCTACTAAAAATACAAAAATTAGCCGGGCCTAGTGGTGCATGCCTGTAATTGCAGCTACTTAGGAGGCTGAGGCAGGAGAGTCACTTGAACCTGAGAGGTGGAGGTTGCAGTGAGCCAAGATCGCACCATTGCACTCTAGCCTGGGCAACAGAGCAAGACTCCACTCCATCTCAAAAAAAAAAAAAAAATTGATTTTCTTAAACAGTATTTATTTCTCCTAATAACCCTATGAAAGCAGATACAGACTTCTTGCCTTTCAGAGTTCATAGCTCACTTGTTGAACACCTACCCTTTTGTCAGATTTAGAGCAGGTTAACAAAGTCAATACAGTGATATGCTTGACATATCTTTGTTCTGAATTTTTTTTCCAATTATAGTAAAATTGGAGGTCTTAACTTTTCTGCATTAGATAAATATATGCATCTGTTGTAAAGGGCTAAGCAGTGAGAATCTTATGACTAGAGCTGAAGTTCAAAATAAGAAGAAATAAATGTCCAATGATTAAACTTTTTCCACTGCTGTTCACATCATGATTTGTTGTGATTAATGTATGTGGATGAGGACATAACAGGAAAAGAAAATGATAAGGCTTGTATATATGACGTATTTCTCCACAATGATTTCTTTTCTGAATGTTTTTTTGTTTTAGGAATAAAATTGAAGGGTGTTTTTCTTAGAGAACATCATTTGTCATATTTATTTGATCAAGAAGTTGAAGATTTATATAATAAGGTATGGGACTTACACATTTATTTTGATAAAAGAACACAGAAAATGTCAGATATGAGCAGAAAACTGACATTTATTTTAGCCTAATGTGGATACTGTACTCTGAATTAAAAATTTCTTTTCCTTACTCTTCTAGCTTTTAAAGATAATAAGTATTATTTCAAAATAGTATTTTTTAAATTGATGGATTCAGCCAGGCATGGTGGCTCACACCTGTAATCCCAACACTTTGGGAGGCTGAGGCAGGCAGATCACGAGGTCAAGAGATTGAGACCATCCTGGCCAACATGGTGAAACCCCGTCTCTACTAAAAAAATACAAAAATTAGCTAGGCCTGGTGGCATGCATCTGTAGTCCCAGCTACTCTGGAGGCTGAGCCAGGAGAATTGCTTGAACTCAGGAGGCGGAGATTGCAGTGAGCTGAGATTGTGCCACTGCACTGCAACCTAGCACCTGGCAACAGAACAAGACTATATCTCAAAAAAAAAAAAAATGATAAATTAAATTCAGGAAAGGCATTGGAGGGTGTGGAGCTTTTAAAACTTTGATCGTTATCTTTTTTCTTTTTTTTTTTTTTTTTAGACACAGTCTTGCTCTGTTGCCCAGGTTGGAGTACAGTGGCACAATCTCTGCTTACTGCATACTGCAATCTATCTCCCAGGTTCAAACAGTTATCACGGCTCAGCCTCCAAAGTGGCTGGAATTACAGGCATATGCCACCATGCCCAGCTAATTTTTTTATTAAGTAGAGACTGGGTTTCGCCATGTTGGCCAGACTGGTCTCAAACTGCCAGCCTCAAGTGATCTGCCTACCTCTGGCTCCCAAAGTGCTAGTATTATAGTTGTGAGCTACATAGTTATCTTTTCTTAGAAATAATGATATAATCCTTTCAGCCCCTGAAACTCTTTGATCACATGTTCCAGGGTTTATAAATGACTTATATATGCCAATGGATAACTATCCTATAACTTAAGCTTTGTTCAGGAACAGTAGATAAGAAGGTGATAAGAAACTGGGAATCTTAAGTCTAATACTAGTTCTGTCATTAATTAGGCTTGTTATTGTGGGTATTTATCAAATTTTAGAAATATGAGGGGTTGGCTGGGCGCGGTGGCTCACGCCTGTAATCCCAGCACTTTGGGAGGCCAAGGTGGGCGGATCACGAGGTCAGGAGATCTAGACCATCCCGGCCAACGTGGTGAAACCCCGTCTCTACTAAAAATACAAACAAACAAAAAAAAAAAATTAGCTGGGCATGGTGGTGCGCGCCTGTAGTCCCAGCTACTCGGGAGGCTGAGGCAAGAGAATTGCTTCAACCCAGGAGGCAGAGATTGCAGTGAACTGAGATTGCACCACTGCACTATAGCCTGGGTGACAGTGTGAGACTCTGTCTCAAAAAAAAAAAAAAAAAAAAAGAAATATGAGGGGTCTTGAAAAAGTTTGTGGAAAATGCATTTTATGAAAAAACTGCATGGATTTCAAAATTTTTTGTACCAAAATAAACTCCTAGTAACTTGTTATAACACATCTGAACAGGATCTAGTTTGAAGGACTAAGAAGAATAAGACATCAGTTTGAAAAGAGGCTCTATCAGAGCAACACGAATTCTGCTAAAATTGAAGCAAGAACAAACATCAAATTTATGTTGACGCTTGGGTGGAAGAATTGTGAACTAATTGATGCTTTATGAAAAGTTTATTGGGACAATGCTCCAAAGAAATCAGTTTACAAATGGATAACTCGTTTTAAGAATGGATAAGGTAACCTTGAAGAAGCAGCCCACAGTGGCAGATCATCTATATCAGTTTGTGAGAAAAAAAAATTAATCTAGTTCATGGCCTAATTGCAGAAAACCAACAATTTATAGCAGAAATGACAATCAACACTATAGGCATCTCAGTTGGTTCACTTTACACAATTCTGACTAGAAAAATTCAGCAAACTTTACACCCGATAGGTACCAACACCATTGCACCCAGATCAGCTACAGACAAGAGCAGAGCTTTCAATGGAAATTTTAAATAAGTGGGGTCATGATCTTGAAGCATTTCATTGAAAAATTGTAACAGGAGATGAAACATGGCTTTAACAGTGCAATCCTGAAGACAAAGCACAATTAAAGCAATGGTTACCAAGCTATAGAAGTAGTTCAGTCGAAGCACAAGTGGACTGTTTGAGAGGAAAGGTCATGGCAACAGCTTTTAGATGCTCAAGGTATTTTGCTTATTGACTTTCTGTAGGGCCAAAGAATGGTAACATTTGCTCATTATGAGTGTTTTGAGACACTTAGCCAAAGCTTTAGCAGAAAAATGTCTGAGAAAGCTTCACCAGAGAGTTCTCCACAATGCTCCTACTCATCCCTCTCATCAAACGGCAATTCTGCAAGAGTTTTGATGGCAGATCACTAGGTATCCACCCTACAGTCCTGATTTGGCACCTTCTGACGTTTTGTTTCCTAATCTTAAAAATTTTTTTAAAAGCTGTACATTTTTTTTTCAGTTAATAATGTAAAAAAAAAAAAAAAATTGCATTGATGTGGTTAAATTCCCAGAACTCTCAGTTCTTTAGGGATAGACTAAATAGGTGGTATCATCACTTACAAAAGTGTCTTGAACTCTACAGAACTAATGTTCAGAAATATAGTTTATATTTTTATCTTTTAATTCCATTTTCCAGAAACTTTTTGAAGTCTCCTTGAATATCACCCTTTGTAGAGGGGAAAAATTCTTGTGACTGTTCATACTGACTTAATGCTGATTTAATTTTCTATTTTGTAAATATGTACAAACATAAAAGTAGATACAAATTTGGTTTATAGCCCTTCAACAAATTTGTGATGCATTCAGAAACAAACTAAACCAACATTCATGGAATGTATGCTACCATTTTACTGAGGTATAAACATGGTACTGGCTGCTTTGGAAAAAGTTACATATAAACAGTCCTGTGCCTTGTGATTGTTTTGTCTACAACTTTTTGCGGATCTAAAAACTATTGAAATGAGGGGAAGGGATCTGAATTCCTGAAAGAATGTCAAATGGGCATGGAAGCTTGTGCCTATAATCCTTGCATTTTGGGTGGCCAAAGCAGAAGGATCCCTTGAGGCCAGGAGTTCCAGACCAGTCTGGGCAACAAAATGAGACCTGTCTCTACAAAAAATAAAATAATTAACCAGGCATGGTGGTGTGTGCCTATAGTCCTAGCTACTTGGGAGGCTGAGGTGGGAGGATCACTTGTGCCCAGGATGTTGAAGCTACAGTGAGCTGTGATCACTGCTACTACACTCCAGCCTGGGGGACAGCAAAACCCTGTCTCTAAAAAAACTAGAATGTTTTTGTGCTATGCAGATCCTAATATGAAGAATTATGAATTAAATTCTCTCCAAACATTATTCTAACTCAAGTGAGCAATCCAGTTTTTTTGATTTACGATTAGGCTTGGATAGTAGTTAACTAAATTGGATTAAAAGTTAACTGTTTTGTGAACTAATAAGGAGTTTTTCTCTTTTTAGATACAAGCAGTCCTTGCTTTGCACAGTTCCAATATGCATTAATATAAATTACCACAGTTAAATAAAACCAGTCCAACAATGTGGTTAATATTTCCATTACCACAGTGTTGAGAAAACGTACATAAATTCTGCTGCTAGCTCTTTAGTCCACAAGTCATTGTGCGAAAAAAAAAAAAAAAGGCATTATGATATGCCATACGCATATGCCAGTTACATTACTTTCAAAGTTTGTTGGTGATTCATTACTGATCATCTGTTCAGTTGATGCACAGATAGCAAAGCACAAAGTGCATAGTAGTGCTAATCTTGTGACCATTTATAAAAATGAATGATCAAAAGAGGTAATTGGTCAGCAAAGGACAGGGCAGCAAAGAAAAGTGATAATGCTGGAAGTGAAATTGGATGTGATTAAAAGATTTGAAAGTGGTGACAGCAAAGATAGGTTGAGACCCAGACCTGCATGAAACTAAAACCTATTGAAAAAGGCTGATAAATGTAAAAAGGTAAAGTTGCTTCATTGCACTAGGAACAGAAAGCTGTTTGTGATTGAAATGGAACATTACTTGTTTGAAGACTAATAAAAAACAAATCCCAATCAGTTTGACTAGCATTCAGGCCAAAGTGATAACTTAGTTACTGCATTGAAAGAAAATGGTAATTAAAGAAAGACTGAAAGAGAATATATTACTACCAGTAAAAGGTGGGTTCATCATTTCAGAAGTTGGCATGAATTGATATTAAGCTATCTCTTGAAGCTGCAAGCTTCGGATAGAATGTTACAGAAGATAGAGCTGACTGGGAATGTTGACACCTCTGCTGTTCAAGAGGCAGTTCTAGATAATGTATCAGAGGAACTTAGCAAAGTCAAATTTATAGACATAAAGTGATTGCGACGTAAAGAATGACCATGTCTCAGGAAGTGATGCCAGCAAATAAAACTTCATATTAAAGGAGCTCTCAGATACTTCATTACATTGAAAATGCAAAGGATAAACCTTTGGAAGCTGACCCAAAGTTAGGAAAGAGTATGACAATTTGCCAAGGCATAGAAAAGATGCTCACTTGTAAGTTATGTGATAAGACGAGCACTGTTCAAACTACTCTTGATAAATTGTAAATAAATATTTTAGTGTTTCAATGTTTCTAATAGTTTAAACTACTAAAATTAGTACACTAAATATTAGTTTTACATTATTAGAAAAAAGTACAATTAAAAAAATATTGATAGCCAACAGCAGGAGAGGTCTGTTTTGTTTTGAGCCTGTGTGTTATTCTGTCACCAAGGCTGGAGAACAGTAGCGAGATTTCGGCTTACTGCCACCTCTGCCTCCCGGGCTCAAGCGATCCCCCCACCTCAGCCCTCCAAGGAGCTGGGACCATAAGTGTGTGCCACCACGCCCAGCTAATTTTTTTTGTATTTTTATTAGAGACGGTTTTGCCGTGCTGCCCAGGCCAGTCCAGAGCTCCTGAGCTCAAGCAATCTGCCTGCCTCCTATAGGCTTGGATTTCAGTGGAGCCATCGTGCTTGGCCAGGAGAGTTTTTAATCTAGCAAATTTTAAAGTCACAAAACAATCATAAATTTTTGCATAGATTAAGATAACATTGCATAAGTTCAGCTTGCACGCTCAAAGCCAGGACTCCTTGCGTGTAAAAACAAGCTAGGGAGTCTGCATACTTAACCAAATGTAAATATGCACATCAACTCTACAAACAGCTATATTTTAATCTGTATGATAGTTATAATTTAACATTTACTTTTTTTTTTGATACAGGATCTTGCTTTTGTCACCCAAGCTGGAGTGTGTGGCATGATCTCGGCTCACTGCAATATCCACCTCCTGGGCTCAAGCAGTCCTACCTCAGCCTCCTGAGTAGGTGGGACTACTGGTGCATACTAACATGTGCAGCTAATTTTTTATTGTTGAGGCTTTGCCATGTTTCCCAGGCTGGTCTTGAACTCCTGGACTAAAGTGTTCTGCCCACCTCAGCCTCCCAAAGTGTTAGTATTACAGGTGTGAGCCACTGCACCTGCCCTAACATTTATTTTTCATATTGCTTTTGTATACTGCCATATCAAAAGCTTTGAAATACAATTTTTATAATACTGTGCCTTATAGTAGACTTTTGAGTATTAATCCATTTCTGGCAAAAATAATAAAGATTGACAAATTTGGCCTGGTGGCTCACACCTGTAATCCAGCACTTTGGGAGGCCAAGGTGGGCAGATTATGAGGTCAAGAGATCGAGACCATCCTGGCCAACATGTTGAAACCCTGTTTCTACTAAAAATACAAAAATTAGCTGGGCATGGTGGTGCGTGCCTGTAGTCTCAGCTACTTGGGAGGCTGAGGCAGGAGAATTGCTTGAACCCGGGAGGTGGACGTTGCAGTGAGCTGAGGTCACGTTGCTGCATTCCAGCCTAAGCAAGAAGAGAGAAACTCCATCTCAAAAAAAAAAGATTGACAACTTTTTCCTGTTAAGGGCTATATAGTAAATATTTTAGGCTTTGAGGGCGATATGCTCTCTATTGGAACTACTCAGCTTGTATTGCAAAAGCAGTGGTAAACAATAATATAAACTATTAACCATTAAAAATATGTAAACCATTATGTTCTAATAAAATTTTATGGACAATAAAATTTGAATTTCATATAATTTTAATATCATGAAATATTTTTCTTTTGCCTTTTTTCCTACTTAAAAATATAAAACCATTCTTAACTCATAGTAACTAAATGGGGAGGTGGGGGGAATTTGCCAACTTATGCAATAGGAACATGCTGTTGCACCGTGAGATTGTATTAAATGAAACCAGAAAATGTAACTGCTGTTTAAATTATTGGTTTTTGGGAAAATGGAAGTTCTGATGAACGCTTTTTCCACATCAGTGCAAACTTGGAAGATAGCAGGGAGTATTTGGGGGATGACAGTAGAAAACAGTTCAGGCCTTTAATGTTTTATTCTGGCCCAAATGATAGTCCCACTTTTAAGTCAGGGATTTTTATTGCCATCTCTCTGGGTAAACTAGTCTTGCAGCCATAAATTAAAATTAAAGCCTCTAGAACATAACTAGAAATTAACCGCTCTAAGCTAGGCTAGTACAGTTGACCCTTGAACAACGGGGATTTGAACTTTGTGGGTCCACATACACAAATTTTCTTCTGACAGCAAGGCCAATTCCTTCTTTCTCCTCAGCTTGCTCAATATGAAGACAACCAGGATGAAGACCTTTATGATAATCTACATCTGCTTATAGTAAATATGTTTATGATTTTCTGAATTTTTTTTTCCTGTAGCTTTATTGGAAGAATATACTATATAATTCATTTTATGTAGAAAATGTATGTTAATCGATTTTATCAGACTTCCCATCAACAGTAGGGACTATTTGTAGTTACGTTTTGGAGGAGTCAGAAGTTTGCTGATTTTTTTACTTTTTTTTTTTTTTTTGAGATGGCGTCTTGCCCTATTGCCCATGCTGGAATGCAGTGGCACGATCTTGGCTCACTACAACTTCCACCTCCGGGGTTCAAGCTGATCCTCCCACCTCAGCTTCCCTGGTAGCTGGGACAACAGGCACATACGACCACACCTGGCTAATCTTTGTATTTTTTGTAGAGATGGGGTTTCACCATGTGGGCCAGGCTAGTCTGGAACTGGCCTCAGGTGATCCACCCACCTCGACCTCCCAAAGTGCCAAACTTTTTTTTCTTTTGACGTGGGGTCTCATTCTTTCGCCCAGGATAGAGTGCAGTGGCCGGATCTCAGCTCGCTGCAACCTCCACCTCCTGGTTCAAGCGATTCTTTTGCTTCAGCCTCCCGAGTAGTTGGGACTAGAGGCTTGTGCCACCACATCCGGCTAATTTTTGTATTTTTAGTAGAGATGGGGTTTCACCATGTTGGTCAGGCTGGTCTGGAACTCCTGACTTCAAGTGATCCGCCCGCCTCAGCCTCCCAAAGTGCTGGGATTACAGGTGTCAGCCACCGCGCCAGGCTCAAGTTTGCCGATTTTTGACTGGAGTCGTAACGCCTAATCGTGTTGTTCAAAGGTCAACTGTAATCTGTTAGAGCTGATTTTAATCCAACAGAGATAAATTTTTGCTTTTATAGTAGAACCACATGTTAAGACTGAAAAGGCACTGGGAAGGCTGCAGTGAGTACAAAAATGTTTCTACTCCCTAGTCCTTAAGGAGTGTTTGCCATATTTTACTTGTCTTTTTGTTTACAAAAGACAAACATTATTTCCATGCATCTAGGAAAAAAAGGCGGTAGGAGAGTTGACTTTGAATGCTAGGTGTAATGAGAAAAGAACTTGTCGAAAAGTTAGGAGACCTGGGTTGAATCCAGATTCTGGTAATTTAGCAAGTGATTTTCCTTCGGCTTTACTTCGCTGTAAAATAATTCCTCCCTATACCCCAAAACCTAAAATGCAATAAAAAAAAAAAAATTATAATAAAAAAAAAGAAAAAAGAAAAAAAAAAAATTCCTCCCTAAACTAAAAGTACACCCAGGCAACGCATCTAATTAGATTTGAGGCTCTGGGGAAACTAGTAAGGTTAACAGTGGCGGAAGGCGAGTGCTAACGGGTCTCAAATAGTACCATGAGATAGTAACAAGCATGAAAGGATACTAATTGGAATTAATACTAACACCCCATCTATGCCTCTGTCCACAGTAGCCTTTGGGTGGGCCCAGTTCGCTCTGTAGAAGGTCTCAAAACGGCAGAATGTAGAATCAAGTGGGTAATTTTAAGAATCAGTGACAACTGCAATAAAGCCCTTGCAGCCTGATTTTCCACGCGGTTTGGTGCGGGTAGTGTCGCAAGGGGCGGCCGACGCCTCACGGGACTACTGCTACGTGGCGTTCCTGCGGGCCACGGCGGTTATTCGGCCGGACGGATACACCGTGCAGGACTTTTCCTTTACCCATTAGTCCTGGCTACCGCATCCACATTCTATGCGCCGCCCCTCAGAAAAGAGTTCCTACATTCGCGCGGACGCAATGAGGAGGGCCCCAACCCGCAGAGCCGTACCCTGCACCCCAGCCTACCGCCGATCCCGGAAGTGCCGCGGCCGGCCGTGCGTTGGGGTGGGCGGGGAGAGACGTCGTTCCCGGAAGTGTCGGGCGGCAGGGCGTGGCTGCGGCTGCGGCTGCCACGTTGGAGCGGAACGTGGAGGTGGCGGTGGCTGTGGAGAAGGGGAGGGGTGGCGGCGAATGCCGGGAGAGTACGACCGACGTTGCACTAACGCAGGACCTGGCTGCCGAAGGTCCTCGCCAGGTGCGTCCGCCCTTTGCTTTTTGTCCTCTTCGCCGGTCCTTAAGCCTTGAGGTTGAGCCCAGGCCAAAACTGGGACCCCAGCCTGGGTCTCCGCTGCCCCGCGCCAGGCCGAGGCCCTCTCTTTGGTGACGGCGCGCCCCTGCTCTTGGTTTCGGGCCCGGCGGAATAACGCCTGGCGGCTGGACTCCTTCAGTGATCGCGCCTGTCCGCATCCGCCGACGTCTCCATTGCTGAGCAGGAGCCACCGAGGCTGGCGACAGTGACTTGCCGGGGAGTCGTAGCCGGGCGGGTAACTGGAGTTTGAGGTTAGGAGACTTTCAAACCCTTGTGCACAAAGAGGTGCGGTCCCCGAGGGTGAGGAAAGGAAACAAATCTCGATTACTTTGGTTGACTTTAGTTTGGTTAGAATTTTTTTTTTATTGTACTTGAACTGTTGCCAGATTTAAAGGTTCATAGGTTTGAATTGACGTATACTGTCATTTAGCTAGGATTGGATTATTTTAAGGACAGTGGTCGCCAGGCGCAGCCTGTACTTTGAGGACAGTCTCATTAAGTGTTACATGTTTTTGCTAGTAAGTTGTTAAATTACAGGGCGGTTGTAAAATAAACCAAAATATTGCCTGGACTTGTGGGCATTATACATTTTTTCCTTGCGCTTAAGGAACTAATTTTACGAAGAGCTTTTTGAAGTTGCAATGATCTTACAGTCTGCCAAGTCATTTCTTCTAAATTATCTTTTCGAACTATAGAAAACTGAAATTCGGTTATCTTTATGGGCAGTTATAACGGCATTTAATCGATAAAATTTTGTTCTTGTTATAGCGTCCTGTTTTCTGTACCTCCGATTATTCAAGGGTTGGTAAAAGCTAACTCTCCTTTTTTTTTTTTTTTTTTTTTTTTTTTTTTTTTTTTTAAAAAACAGAGTCTCGCTTTGTCACTCAGGCTGGAGTGCAGTGGCGCGATCTCAGCTCACTGCAACCTCCACCTCCCGGTGATTTCTCCTGCCTCAGCCTCCTGAGTAGCTAGGATTACAGACGCCCGCCACCACGCCCGGCTAATTTGTGTATTTTTGGTAGAAACGGGGTTTCACTATGTTGGCCAGGCTGGTCTTGAACTCCTGACCTCAAGTGATCCGCCCGCCTTGGCCTCCCAAAGTACAGAAATTGCAGGCGTGAGCCACCGTTCCCAGCTCACTCTTCTTTTTTAGTAGTTCTTCTGTGCTCCTTGCTTCTCATTATCCCTTAATTATAGTTCAGAGAAAGGTTTGTAGGCTCATAAGAACTTTTGGATAACTCATAGTGTTTTTGTTGTTTTGTAGTGATTTTATTTTACATATGTGCACAATTTGTGAAATTTGAAATTTGAGGTGGATTTAGAATTATACTGCTTAATTTTATGTAAGCAAATTATTTATTGAAATTAATAACATAGGAATAGAAATAAATTTGTAAACTGTGAAGAGCAGTTATTCATAATATTTGAGGAATTTCACTGTCTTTTAGGAATCTAATGAAAGCATTGTAAGAATGCACATATACACACATGTAGGGTTTTTGTTTTGTTTTGTTTTTGAGACAGGGTCACTCTTTGTGGCCCAGATGGGAGTGAAGTGGTGCAGTCATAGCTCACTATAACCTTGAACTCTTGGGCTCAAGAGAGCCTCTTGCCTCAGCCTCAGAAGTAGCTAGGAATATGCACGTGGCACACGCCCAGCTAATTAATCTCTCATTTTTTATAGAGTTGGGGTCTCACTATATTCCCCAGGCTGGTCTCAAGCTCCTGCTCTCAAGAGACATGTAGGACTTTCTATGTACATAATATCACGAAGTTTACAAGCTAAAAACTTGTAAGGGGATGTTACTAGATTGATTTGCATCAATTACATTGTTTATAGAAACGTCATTAGGTTAATTTGAGCTCAAAAAGTTTTATACTAAAGATTAGTATGACACCAATTAGTTCAGTAACCAGTACACAGTGACTTTCTCCTTTGATTTGGTTTGGGTTGAGTGAAATGAGCCTAGAACATTCATAATACTAAATAAATCCTCTAGAACAATTGTTTCTATCCCTATTGAGATACTTTGCCCACAGAAAATGGATTTTCACTAAAAGCAGTGCCAACTAGGGGTGTATACCTAGTTTGGGAGTCAAAGTTCCGATTCTATTACCTCCTTAAACTTTTTACTTGCTTTCTGAGGTATGGGTCAGCTCTGTATATAGCATTGTAAGGTTGTTATTTTTCAAAAAATAGTGCTGTTGGGTTTTAGTATTGTTTCACAAAATTGACATTTTGAAAATGAGCAGAAAGAATAAAGTTTCCACCTAATTGAATGCAATTATTGAGAGAAAGTTGCATAAAAAATAAGATTTCTAGTCTGGAGTATAAATTTTCTTCAATAAAGGTTTTCTTTTTTGTTTTGTTTTTTTTTTTTTTTGTCTTTTTTTGAGACGGAATCTTGCTCTGTCGCCCAGCCTGTAGTGCAGTGGTGCTATCTCAGCTCATGGTAACCTCCACCTTTCGGGTTCAATTGATTCTCCTGCTTCAGCCTCCTGAGTAGCTGGGATTACAAGCACACACTACCATGTCCAGCTAATTTTTATATTTTTTAGTAGAGACAAGGTTTCACCACGTTGGCCAGGTTGCTCCCGAACTTCCGGCCTGAAGTGATCTGCCCACCTCGGCCTCCCAAAGTGCTGGGATTCCAGGCCTGAGCCACTGTGCCTGGCCAATGGATGTATTTTTGAAGGTTCATTGTGGTAGATGTTTTAAATTGTGTTTGTAATAACTGTCACTTATGAGCATTTATTTATATATGCCAGGCACTGTTCAAACCACTCTGAGTAATACCACATATTTCTCACAGCAACCCTGTAGGGCAGTTACTGTTACCTTTATTTTACTGAGAGGGGAGGCAAGATGTACATGGGTAAAGCTACATGACTAAAATCAGAGGTGGACATGGTGAAGCTGGAATTTAAACTGAGGGTGTCTGCTCTAGACCCCATGCTCTTAATTGCTGTGCAATTAATACTGTCTTCTAGATGGCATATATGAAGAAACCATTGTCCACACAATTTTATTTTTTTTTTTGATACGGAGTTTTGCTCTTGTTGCCCAGGCTAAAGTGCAGTGGCACAATCGTGGCTCACTGCAACCTCCATCTCCTAGGTTCAAGCCATTCTCCTGCCTCAGCCTCCCAAGTAGCTGGGATTACAGGCATCCGCCACCACACCCTGCTAATTTTTTTTTTATTTTCAGAAGAGCCAGGGTTTTGCCATGTTTCGTAGGCTGGTCTCAAACTCCTGACCTCAGGTGATCTGCCCACCTCGGCCTCCCAAAATGCTGGGATTACAGGTGTGAGCCACGCATGCCCGGCCACCTTTTTATATTTTCATAGTGATTATGTTCTGTGGAAAATAGTATTGAGTGCAACAAGTATGCATAGTGTAAATTCTGATCATGTTTAATATTAAAAAAACATTACACAAAGTTTTTAAAGCAAGTCTTGGTTGGGAAGTATGTATGGTTTAATCTAAAACTTCCTATTTTTGTGCTTGATGGGTCAGGCCTGTAATCCTAGCACTTTGGGAGAACAAGGCAGGATAATTGCTTGAGGCCAAGAGTTCAAGACTAACCTGGCCAGCATAGCGAGAACTTATCTCTATTAAAAAACAACAGCAACAACAACAAAACAACAAATTACATTGAAAGAAAAAACCTTTACATATTTTTAAGAAAATCATTTACACCTAAATGAATGATTATTTTTAAGAGAAGGAAATACACATATATCCAGATGAAACTGTATTTTGATGACATTCTTAGTAATTTTTAGAATGATTGCAATCGGTAGATTATTTAATAAGATTCAGGGCATATAATATAGTTCTAGGCCATTATTGTAGTATAGTGATTCTTTTTTTTTTTTTAAACATGGTATTGAAGCCTTATATTCAGGACAGGTTAATAAGGAGAACTGCTTCTAGTGGAACATTGAGTACTAAGGCAAGTAAATTTTTGTGAATGCTTTGAATTCCCACTTACTGTGTTCTTATAAATGTGTCTCTTTCTCTTTCAGTCAATGTTACACATTAACCAAGCATTAATGGATTAGGTAGTCCTTGTACTTTTGCTCTTAGAAATACTAGAATTATATTCCATTTTTATAATACAGCTATTTTGTTTTTCACTTGTAGGAATTATTTTGAAGGCATCTTACAACCTTGTCCCCCCTTAACAATACTTTCTCCTTTTTTAAATAGTAAATGACCCTTTAAAGAGTTAAGAATTTAAAAGTAAATGTTTTATCTGAAACTGGTCATTCTAGCTCATTTGTCTACTTGTTTTCCCATAAATGTAAAACATTTAAAATAAACAACTTTGTGGATATCTCCTACCATGCTTATTAGCAATTTGAGTCTGAAAAGGGGTAAAAGTTTTGAGAAAAAACATTATTTGTCTAGTTGGTGAGATAAGATAGCACATAAGGCAGCTGGTTAAAAAAAGGTAACTGGAAAATATGTAAACAGTATGTGTTAATAGAATGTTATTATAAAGTGTTTAGTTAAAATAGAATGCTGTATTCTTACAAAATGCTTAAATCCTAGTACTGACAAATGTAAACTTGTGGGGGAGTATTTAGATCAGTGTGGACTGGATCATTAGAGCGGTTTTCATGGAGGAGCTGGAATATGAATTTATTATTAAAGATTAGGTCAGATAGTTGGCAGAGAAGAAGAAGAGGGAATTCATGCAAGAAAATAGGTGCCTTTTTTACATCTTAGAAAGTTGGAATTTTTTCCCCCAAATAATCTCAAAAGTTTTCTTATTTAATCTCATGATAGCAGTAAGTTTTAAAAAATAGCAAACCTATCAAAAACACTAACCCATGTGCTCAGCACTTTGTTTGGCTCCCTGTTGTAAAACGTGATCTCACTGAAACCTCACACCATCCTATTAGGTAGTCAGTCTTTCCCCTATTTTACGAATATAGAAACTGGTGCTCAGGGAGGTTAAATAATGTGTCCAAAGTATCATAGCCAATAAAGAGCAGAGCCAGTAGTCAAATTGAGGATTAACTCCAGAGACCATGCTTTTAACCATGTGATACATCCTGCCACCTAATCTCACTTTGCCCTACCTAACACAATTTCTAAAATGCATTTCTTCAATTTCTTCGTGCATGATGGTTGCTTTGTTATTAATTGTTTCTGCTAAATGTTAATTTTCCTCTATGATATAAAAATTGAATACCTGAACTTGTTGGAAGTAATAAGAACTTGGACTCTGGAGCTAATCTGAGTTCCAGTCTTGGCTCTGCCCCTTGCCCCTTGCTAACATGTACAGATTGTCTTTCTGTGTCTTAATTTTTTCCTATGTAAAATCTCCTTCAAATATAAACAGTTTGCAAGTAGAAGAGTCGAGGTATATGTTTAAGGGAATCTTAAGGAAAATGTTAGAGGATAAGCCCTGGAGCTGAGTAAGGAAACTGGCAAAAGTACTCTTGGAGAGCACTGAGTATGTATTTAATTGCAGTGCTGAGACTGGAACAAAAGTGAGAATGAGGAAGAAAGAATAAAATGTAAATGTTAAATGTCCAGTAATGTAGGGGTTGGTTATACAACTAATGAAAAGAGAAGAAGAAAGAAATTGAAGGTAGAATAAGTTTGTGAATTGCCATATCTGTAGTGGCTATGAGTCAAAGGATATCATTTAAAGCTGACAAATCAGTTAGTAGAACTGGAAGCATATTTAGCAGTTCAAAGGTAAACACTGAGAAAGATAATACTATTGACTGTAACTGTGCTGTGTGAAGGGGCAGTAAGATTATACAAGCTAATTTCATAAGTGTGCATAGTAGGGAGTTAGTAGTTACTGTGTAAGGAAATAGAGGATTGATGATATTAAGTAAAATATTTAAAATTACAACTATAAAGGTAGAATCAGCACTCTGGTTTCTTTTGACATTGTATAAATGTTTCAAATTTTACTAAAGATTTCTGTGGAGAGGAACAATTCTGAGTCTTAATCCAATTTTTTGAGGCCCTGCTTTTGCGAGGCTGATTTAAAAAAAGAGAAAAGAAAAAAATAGAATCAGAAACATATTAGAATAAAAGTATACATTACCTTAATTATCAGAAAAATGGTAATTGCGTGAAAAAGAAAATAGACAATGAAATACTTTAAAAAAATTATTACCCAAATATATTAAACAAAGTAAAATATGGTAAAACTAAGACTAACCATGTCTGTTATATCAATACATTTTAAATGGCCTTAGCTAACTTACTAAATTGGATCACCAACAAAATGTTGGCTTTTTGTTTGTTTGTTTGTTTGTTGCTGTATTCTGGATAGCTAATGACAACAAAGTAGTTCTGAAGGGCAAAAGTATGCATGTAAAGGCAAATAAAAGATGGAATTCAGACCAAAAGTCATTATTTCAGACAAAGAAGGATATTCACAAATGTGTGTGTGTGGTGTGTGTGTGTGTGTGTGTATGTAAATATATGCCAAATATAATGTGTATATTTGGCAGTGAATTTTAACATTATGGATATGCAGAGTTTGTGATGAGAGAGGTTATGTGGTTGAAGAACTGTGTAGCAATTCTTTGTACTTGTGTTCAACTTTTCTATGAATGTAAAACTGCTCTAAAAGATAAAGCCTATTTTTTTAAAAAATTTAAATCAAAATCCTATGAAAGGTTAAAAAAAACTTTTTTTTAAAGCAAAGTCAAAAGATAGTCTGTCAACTTGACAGAAAAATGGTCAAATGGTGGCTGGGGCAGTGGCTCACGTCTGTAATCCCAGCACTTTGGGAAACCAAGGTGGGTGGATCACCTGAGGTTAAGAGTTTGAGACCAGCCTGACCAACATGGTGAAACCCGGTCTCTACTAAAAATACAAAAAAAGTTACACGGGTGTGGTGGTGTATGCCTGTAATCTCAGCTACTTGGAAGGCAGAGACACAAGAATCTCTTGAACCCGGGAGGCGGAGGTTGCAGCAAACCGAGATTGTGTCACTGTGCTTCAGCCTGGGTGACAGAACAAAACTCTATCCAGAAAAAAAAAGAAAGAAATATAGTCAAATGATATATGACTAGACAGAAGAGACGACAGAAAAGGAAATATGGGCCGGGCGCAGTGGCTCACGCCTGTAATCCCAACACTTTGGGAGGCCGAGGCGGGAGAATCATAAGGTAAAGAGATCGAGACCATCCTGGCCAACATGGTGAAACCCCGTCTTTAAAAAAAAAAAAAAAAGAAAGAAAAGGAAATATGGTTGACCCATAATCATATTAAAAAAGGATGTTATATATCATTTATAGTATAACTATACCAAGTTAACATTTTTCTTTCTTCCTTTCTTTTTCTTTCTTTCTTTCTTTCTCTCTTTTTTCTCTCTCTTTCTCTCTTTCTCTTTCTCTCTCTCTCTCTTTTTCTTTCTTTCTCTCTTTCTCTCTCTCTCTTTGTTTCCTTTGTTCCTTCTTTCCTTCCTTCCTTTTTTCTTTTCTTTTCTTTCGACATGGTCTCACTGTCACCCAGGCTGGAGTGAAGTGGTGCTATCAGGGTTCACTGCAGCCTCAACTTTCCAGGCTCAAATGATCCTTCCACCTCAACCTCCCAAATAGCTGGGACTACAGGCATGCATCACCATGCCCAGCTAATTTTTGTATTTTTTGTAGAGGTGGGATTTCACCACGTTGTCCAAGCTGGTCTTCAGCTCCCAGGCTTAAGCAACCCGCCTGCCACAGCCTCCCAAAGTGCTGGGATTACAGGCCTGAGCCACTGCGCCTGGCCTTTCATTGTTAACGTTGGTAAAAATCTTAAAGTGTGACAGTATACTCTGGGCAACAAGTAATTGTATGTTACTGTTAGTGGTTGTAGGGCTACAAGTAATCATATATTACTGTTAGTGGTATGAAAAGGTACAGTTGCCATAGAGGACAAGTTGGTAATAGTCATCAAAATTAAAATTGCATTAATTCTTTAACTTAGCAATTTTACTTCTGGAAATTTATAGCTGTCCCTGCTCTTTAATGAAATAGCATGTGCAGATGACCATTTATTTCAGCATTTTTTTTGTAAAAAATAGCTAAAAACAGCTTAGGTGTTCATTGGTATTGGACTAGGTAATTATGGTACATCTTACAATAGAGTAATATGTTTCAATATATTTATGTAAAAATAACAAAGATCTTTAAAAAGTACATAATACTACACCTTTCTAATTTTTCCATCAAAGTAACTTTTTTTGAGACCGAGTTTGTTGCCCAGGCTGGAGTACAGTGGCGTGATCTTAGCTCACTGCAACGTCTGCCTCCTGGGTTCAAGTGATTCCTCCTGCCTCAGCCTCCTAAATAGCTGGAATTACATGGGTGCACTACCATGCTGGCTAATTTTCTTGTATTTTTAGTAGAGATGGGGTTTTGCTATATTGGCCAGGCTGGTCTCAAACTCCTGGCCTCAAGTGATCTGCCCACCTCGGCCTCCCAAAGTGCTGGGATTGCAAGCATGAACCACCATGCCCGGCCCATCAATGTAACTTTAATGACAGAAAATATGTAAACAAGTGGTATATGGGATTATACCTTGAAGTGACCAGTTTTCTGATAATTTCTACTTTATCTTTAAAATCTGTGAGCTTACTATATTCTCTCTAATATGTTTTAATTTAGAATTAATTTTTTAAACTGTTCTTATCATTGAGTAATCCTACTCCAGGAAGTTGTACCTTATTTATTTTTTGGCTGCTCTTACCCATAATGTTTTGTTACCCATTCTTGTTTGATAAACACATCTTCAGGTACTACCTTATTGTTTTTGTAGGCTATTTTTCTAGACTGATTCAACTGAAAAACTATAATCTGTAAACAGAATAGCCCAGTATTTGTTTCAAAATAGTTTATCAAGTTTGTCTACTTTGTAATATTGAACATTTCCAACAAATGATACCTAAACCAATTTGATTTATTTGCAGTTGGGCGTTAATAATGTTGTAGTGGTTTGTTCAGTGTGTTTCTCTGTAAAATATCTGTGCTCTGTGTTAGGCATTCAAATCATTCAAATCTATTTCTTTGTAAAATATTATCTTTAGCAGGATGAAGTTAAAGGAAGTAGATCGTACAGCCATGCAGGCATGGAGCCCTGCCCAGAATCACCCCATTTACCTAGCAACAGGTAAGTTTAAAGGAGAAGAGGTAGTATGAGTAACCTAATTTTTTCTCTTCTGCATCTAGCTTATTCACTTTAAGCTTTATTTTCTTTGGAAGGCCTCTCTCTCCCTGACAAGTTACTGACATTCTGTCAGCTGAGTTCCGTGTTCTTCTGTGTTCCCATAATGTTTTGATCATGATGTGTTACATCTAAAGTATTTTCTTTACTTCACAGGAATTGTATTTTATCTTTATTTCCCTAGATGGCATGTAAAAAACAGTTAATATCAGTTTGAATGAATGAAGAACAATTTTGATGTTAGCATTTTTTTTTTTTTTTTTGAGACATGAACTCTTGCTTTCTTGCCCAGCCTGGAGTGCAGTGGTGTGATCTCAGTTCACTGCAACCTCTGCCTCCCGGTTTCAAGTGATTGTCCTGCCTCAGTCACCTGAGTAGCTGGGACTATAGGTGTATGCCACCACACTCAGCGTATTTTTGGATTTTTAGTAGAGACCGGATTTCACCATGTTGGCCAGGATGGTCTGGATCTCTTGACCTCGTGATCTGCCCTCCTCAGCCTCCCGAAGTGCTGGGATTACAGGCGTGAGCCACCATGTCTGGCCAATGTTAGCATTTTTATATAAAAAGAATTAGTTGGCTGGGCACGTTGATTTATGCCTGTAATCCCAGCACTTTGGGAGGCCAAGGCAGGTGGATCACAAGGTCAAGAGATTGAGACCATCCTGGCCAACTTGGTGAAACCCTGTCTCTACTAAAAATACAAAAATTAGCTGTGTGTGGTGGTACGAGACTGTTGTCCCAACTACTTGGGAGGCTGAGGCAAGAGAATAGCTTGAACCTGGGAGGCGGAGTTTGCAGTGAGCTGAGATCGCATCACTGCACTCCAGCCTGGGCAACAGAGCAAAGCTCTGTCTCAAAAAAAAAAAAAAAAAAAAAGGTAGGGCTGTCGTGGTGGGTCACACCTATAATCCCAGCACTTTGGGAGGCCGAGGTGGGTTGATCATCTGAGGTAAGGAGTTCAAAACCAGCCTGACCAACATGATGAAACCCCATCTCTACTAAAAATACAAAAATTAACTGGGCACGGTGGTGGGGGCCTGTGATCCCAGCTACTTGGGAGGCCGAGGCAGGAGAATCACTTGAACCTGGGAGGCGGAGGAGGTTGCAGTGAGCCGAGATCGTGTCATTACACTCCAGCCTGAGCGACAGAGCGAGACTCCGTCTCAAAAAAAAAAAAAAAAAAGAGTTACATCATGTATGTCTGTAAGCAGATATAGTACATCACTAGACCATTTTTACAGAGATTTAAAAAATATCTATAAGCTTAAAAAATTATTTATACTACCCACTCTTAGAAACATTGTTTCCTAGCCCTGTACCAGAATCTCATTGCTATAGTAATTTAAGCATCTGCTCAATGGCATACATGCTGAGATTTCAGCCACTAATGCAGCATTCACGAGCAAGAGAATTGAAAAACATGCTTTTAATTTCTGTTATGTGGTTTCTTTGAGTCTTTTATTTTTGTATATATAGTTACCATAAATGTATTTTCTATAGGAACATCTGCTCAGCAATTGGATGCAACATTTAGTACCAGTGCTTCCCTTGAGATATTTGAATTAGATCTTTCTGATCCATCCTTGGATATGAAATCTTGTGCCACATTCTCCTCTTCTCACAGGTATGAGGTTCAGCTTTAAATTCATGTGATTAATTATATATTGTTGATTTCTAATTTATCCATAATTATACCATTATTAGAAACTATAAGGAATACCAGCAAGGACATGAAATATTTTGTCGAAGAAAAGCATGTGAGTGAATTTTTATGGAAGTAAAAGTAGTGTTTATATGTTCTATTGACTTTTTTTTCTTTTTTTTTTTTTTTGAGACAGAATCTCACTTTTTCGTAGCCCAGGCTGTAGTGCAGTGGCACAATCTCGGCTTACTGCAACCTCCACCTTCCGAGTTCAAGCAATTCTTGTAGGTGGGATTACGGGTGTGCGCCACCCCACCCAGCTAATTTTGTATCTTCAGCAGCAACAAGCTTTTGCCATTTTGGCCAGGCTGGTCTTGAAGTCCTGACCTCAAATGATCCATCCACCTTGGTCTCCCAGAGTGCTGGCGCCCAGCCAGTATGTTCTGTTGACTTTTTTGTACTGTTGTTATATGTAAGGTGGGAAGGAGAGGCTGTAGGTTCTAGCATTTTTTTTTTTTTTTTTCATTATATGGTAGAGTTTTTTTTTTTTCTATCTCCTTTTTTGCACCTGTTTGCAAAACAGTAGATGTGACTAGAAAAAGGAGTAGTCATATTAAGATATTAATAGTGATTATCTCTGAAGGATATCTTATTTTCTTCTGTTACTATATTTAGAAATATATTTCACAGATAGTTTTGTTGACATGATTTCTAATTCACTAGGTAACTAGGTATTTGGATCATACTTTCAAGTACTTATACCCTATTTTAATGCAGAGAAAGAATACTTTCATTTGAGTAATAAAGTAAGCTTTATTGCCTTAATATCTTTGCAGGGTTTAAAGAGATTGTTCTTTAGCTGATAGAAAACAGCTCAAATCATGCAGTTTCATGGGACCTCTCATTTTCTTCAGAGCTGTCACAGTAGGATGGGAACCCCAGATACCTTTTGTCTAGTAGGGTTTTTGTTTTTTTTTTTTTTTTGAGGCAGAGTTTCACTCTTGTTGCCCAGGCTGCTGGAGTGCAATGGCGCGATCTCAGCTCACCACAACTTCCGCCTCCCACGTTCAAGTGATTTTTCCTTCCTTAGCCTCTCAAGTAGCTGAAATTATAGGCATGCACCACCATGCCCGGCCAATTTTGTGTTTTTAGTAGGGATGGGGTTTCTCCCTGTTGGTCAGGCTGGTCTAAAACTCCCGACCTCAGGTGATCCACCTGCCTCAGCCTCCCAAAGTGCTGGGAGCCACCACGCCTGGCCTCTAGTGGTTTTTCTACTTACTACCATCTGTGTCATTGTATACATTTTTGCCTTCATATTTCATCTCCATTCTAGACCATATATTTTATTCTCCAACAGTAGGGGTACTTGTCATAATATAATTTTGATGTCACTTTTCTCCTGTTAGAATACATTCTTTTTCTTAGAAAATTTCAGGTGACTCCTTTAACACCTTTACTATTTAAAAGACTACTTGTTAGTGACCCTTCTTTTTTTAAAATTTTTATTATCATTATTTTTTTGACAAAGATCAAAGCATGAGACCCTTCTATAGTCAAATAAAGAATGTTTTTATCTTTCAAGGAAAGTGATTGTTTAGCTCTATTTTACAGTGAACCAGAGGCAATTTAAGAAGGCTAAGTAACTTAGGGTCTCACAGTTTCTAAATGGTAAAATCACTCTTAAACTCATAGTTTGTGACATACAACTCAAGTATACTTTGTTACACTACCTTATAAGAGTTTTTGCTCTTTAAGGATTATAAAATTAAATATGCAAATATGAGTATAAATAAAAAATGAAATACTATTATACCAAAGTCATACATAGTTACCAGGAGTGGAGGAGAAGTAATGTATTTGGACTATTTATAAAAACCTAAAAGGTTAAATGTATAACTTCAAATTTTTGTCTACATTTATTTGACTTTAAGAATGAGTTATTCATTTTCTTCTATAGGTACCACAAGTTGATTTGGGGGCCCCATAAAATGGATTCCAAAGGAGATGTCTCTGGAGTTCTGATTGCAGGTGGTGAAAATGGAAACATTATTCTCTATGATCCTTCTAAAATTATAGCTGGAGACAAGGATGTTGTGATTGCCCAGAATGACAAGCATACTGGCCCAGTGAGAGCCTTGGATGTGAACATTTTCCAGGTTAGACTTTGACATTTATTCATAATTCTTAGACTGTGTGCTGCTCATTTGAAATCAATATGTGAATCTACTATGCCTCAGTTTTGGAATTAAAAGCTAAAAAAAAAATGTGTGGCTATACAGGTTGATGAGTGTTTTGTTGTTGTTGTTGTATTTATTTATTTATTTTTGGTGCCGTGACTGGGATCCAAACAAGTGTTTTTTAAAGAATGGTGGGTTCAGAGTTGAGATCGGGGTTAAAAATACTAACTCAATTAAAAGGATCAGACTGATAGGTTTAATTCTAGAAGTCTGAAGATGTCATGCGATTTAATTAGACATTTTATAAACATTAAGAACCCCATAGGTTGGAAACCTTGCCTTTTAAAAGTTTGTGCTAGGTCAGTGTTAGGCTGGTGCTATGATGTCCAGGTTAATTCACTGTTTTATAAATTGAGAAATTTTTTGTTTATTACAAATAGATTACTGGTTTGTGAAATAATTAGAAATTAAATGTAATGCAGATTTAACAAATAGTCGGTTAAGATCTTTGTTGCCTTCATAAACATTACTGGATGTTAATTATATGAACGCACAGCTTAATAAATATCTTGGCCTGAACAAGATGTTAAAACCCTGTCGCTATAAAAAATGCAAACAGGCCGGGTGCGGTGGCTCACGCCCATAATCCCAGCACTTTGGGAGACCAGGGCAGGTGGATCACGAGGTCAAGAGATGGAGACCATCCTGGCCAACATGGTGAAACCCCATCTCTACCAAAAATAAAAAAATTAGCTGGGCATGTTGGTGCACGCCTGTAGTCCCAACTACTTGGTTGGCAGAGGCAGGAGAATCGCTTGAACCCAGGGGGTGGAGGTTGCAGCGAGCCGAGATCACGCCACTGCACTCCAGCCTGGTGAAAGAGCAAGACTCTATCTCAAAAAAAAAAAAGCAAACAATTAGCAGAACATGTTGGCACATGCCCCACTACTTGGGAGGCTGAGGTAGGAGGATGGCTTTAGCCCAGGAGTTCTAGCCTGCAGTTAGCTATGATCACTCCACTGCACTCCAGCCTGGGTGACACATAGAGACCCTGTCTGGAAAAAAAAAAAAAAAAGACCTTGAGTTAATAGGTTACTAGATTATAACAACCAAAAATAAGTATTAAGGAAATTTTAAATAGTTTCTTTTCTTATATTATAAATAGATACTTAAGATATAGCAATACAGAAACCCAACTTGTTTATTTTGTTGTTGTTTATTTTTTGAAACAGTGTCTTGCTCCATTGGCCAAGCTGGACCACAGTGGCTTATGACTCACTGTAGTCTTGATCTCCTGTCTCAGCCACCCAGCAGGATGACAGCAGACGAATCTCCTGTCGTCCTGCTGGGATGACAGGCATGATCCACAACATGTGGCTAATTTTTGTAGAGACAGGGTTTTTCCATGTTAATTAGGCTGGTCCTGAACTCCTGGGCTCAAGTGACCTGTCTGCCTTAGCCTCCCAAAGTACTGTGACTATAGGCATGAGCCACTGTGCCCAGCCTTCATTTCTATACTTTGTGGTTTCTGCTCTTTAGTTAACTCCTTTGTTAATTGTATTAAACAGCTGCTGATTTTTAATAAAGTATTTCGTGTTATAGGTAGCTCCTACCGTAGAATTTCTCTCTTTTTTTAGTTATATACCAGTTGATAAGAGAATAATTTGTGAGAGTAAATAGTAAATAGGATGAAGGTCAATATATGAAGCCCGTTGTCTTCCTGTACTTTATATCACAATTTTAGGTTCTTTTTGACCCTTAAGGTATGTAACAGAGAAAGCCTAGAAATATTGCCACCTGGAACAAGATTGAGTGTAAAGGAACTAGAAATATGTGAAGAGTTATGACAAGCGATTTTACTAGTGCTGTATTGATTCCGCTCTGGAAGCTGGCTTTGAGGTATCCTGAGAAAGATGCTAGAGTTTTAGGATTCAGCTTTTTCTGAAAGCAATAATTGATAACCTTTTGAATCTTACAATTAAATCTCTTTCCAGAGACACAGAGATATAAACAGTAATTCCTACATGGTTGTATGACTAAGAATTTAGCCATATAATTTTTAAAATAATATTTTGCATTAAAATTAGTTTGTCAGTAGACATCTTTTGTCTTTAAATAGAATTTTATGTTTTTCTAGGAAACTTTAAATTTTGAAATAATTATGCTTAATTTAGAAATTCATGCATATGTTTTTCACTTTTTAAATTAAATGGAAAAATTTTATGTGCTACATCTAATATCTTTCTAGCTCTGAAATGAGTTATTCTGAATTCTCTTAATTATTCACAAGTGCTATTTAGTTATGGTTTCTTGTTGCAGACTAATCTGGTAGCTTCTGGTGCTAATGAATCTGAAATCTACATATGGGATCTAAATAATTTTGCAACTCCAATGACACCAGGAGCCAAAACACAGGTATTATATTGATTTTGATCATTGTAATAAAAAAAGCAAAAAGTACTTCTTCTAAACCTACTTAATTCACTTTTAAGGCTTCTCACACAAAACATATATGTTTAAAATCATTCTTTAGATGTTACTGATTTTTCTTCAGTAAAGTATTAGTAAATATGTTTCTTCAGAGTATCAGTGCATCCTTAAAGAGTACATATGGAGAGAGATCCAAGATGGCCGATCACTAGCAGCTCAGGATTGCAGCTCCCAGTGAAAGCGCAGAGAGCAAGTGGACGCCATACTCACAGACGAATTTTTGGTGCCCACGGACCAGGACATTCCCAGCAGAGGAGTCCCACGGGTCACCAGTGCGACCCTTTTGGCTGGCGCGGCTGTTTTGCTGGTGCCTCGGCCTGGCGGCTCTTGGTGCAGAGTAAATGTGACTGGGTCTCCTTTTGGATGATGTTTGGAGCTCTGTGAAGGTAGAGCAGTCCATTCAGCTGATTGAGAAAGGGACTGAGAAGCCAGACCGGAGACCCCCAGGGAGAAAAGCACCACGAATTTCAACGCTGCTGTTTTGGTCAGCGTTGCGGGTCACCGCAGTGAAAATTACATAGATTCCGGAGCTGAGAATTAACAAGCTGGACATCCGTTCAGAGACCTAATTTGAAAGTTGGTAATTACAAAGATGACAGGTGGATAAAACCAGACAGATGCCAAGAAGCCACTGTAAAAAAAACTGAGAACACTCAAAACCAGAATGTCTATTCTTCTACAGAGGACTCTAGTTCCTTATCAGTAACAGAACAAGGCCTGATGGAAAACGAGTGTGAAGAATTGGCAGAATCAGGCTTCAGAAGGTGGGTAATGGGAAACTTCTGTGAGCTAAAACAATATGTTTTAACCCAATGCAAAGAAACTAATAACTTTCAAAAAAGGTTTGACGAAATGCTAACGAGAATGGACAATTTAGAGAGGAATATAAACAAATTATTGGAGCTGAAAAACACAATATGAGAAATTTGTGAAGTATGCACGAGTCTTAACACTCGAATTGATCAAGCAGAAGAAAGGGTATTAGAGGTTGAAGACCAACTTAATGAAATGAAACGAGAAGACAAGATCAGAGAAAAAAGGGTAAAAAGGAATGAGCAAAATCTCCAAGAAATACGGGACTATGTGAAAAGACCTAATTTGCGCTTAATAGGTATACCTGAAAGTGACGAAGAGAATGAAACCAAGCTGGAAAATATTTTTCAGGATATTACCCAGGAAAATTTTCCTAAACTAGTAAGGCATGACAATACTCAACTCCAGGCAATACAGAGAACTCCACAAAGATATTCCTCAAGAAGACCAACCCCAAGACACATAATCGTCAGATTTACTCGGATTGAAATAAAGGAGAAAATACTAAGGGCAGCAAGAGAGAAGGGCCAGGTTACCCATAAAGGGAAGCCTATCAGACTCACAGCAGATCTCTCAGTAGAAACTCTACAAGCTAGAAGACAGTGGGGGTTAATATTTAACATCCTTAAAGAAAAAAACTTTAAACCCAAAATTATATATCCAGCCAAACTAAGTTTTACATGTGAAGGAAAAATAAATTTTTTTGCGAACAAGCAAGAACTCAGAGATTTCATCACCACCAGGCCTGTTTTACAACAACTTCTGAAAGAAGTTCTATACACAGAAAGGAACAACCAGTTATCCTAAAAACTTACCAAAAAGTAAAGAATATTACAATAATGAAGAATTCACATCAACTAACGGGCAAACAGCTAGTTAGCCTTAAATAACATCAATATTAAGACTAAACTTAAATGGATTAAATGCCCCAATCAAAACATATAGTTAGACAAACTGAATACAAAGTTAAAACCCATCAGTACGCTGTATTCAGACCTTTCTTATAGGCAAGGACACACAAAGACTTAACATAAAGGGGTGGAGGAAGATCTACCAACCTAATGGAGAGAAAAACAAAACAAAACAAAAAAAACCACAATTTGAACTCAGACTTGGAACAAGCAAATTCAATAAATATTTACGGAACTTACCACCCCATATCCACAAAACATATATTTTTTTCAATATTTTATCATACCTATTCTAAAAGTGATCACATAATAGGAAATAAATCGTTTTTTAGTAATTGCATAAGCATTTCACAGATTTAAATGAAATCCTGAACAATAGAGCAAGATTCTCATTCTCTCTCCATCTTTCTTTCTCTTTTTTTCTGTTTTCTTCTTCTTTTTTTCTTGAAAAAAAAAAATAAGAAATTTTCTTTTTCTTAGGCAAATAAAAAAAAATTCATTACTACAGATCTTGAACTCTTTTCAATTTCTAAGAATCCTCTATTAAAATGGCAAGGTATTTCCTATGAGTAGTAATACTTTAAAAAAAAAAAAAAGAGTATATATTTATTCAGCACCTACCACCTGGTAGATACTGGTCATTGTACTAGGCAAAATGAACAAAAATCCTTAATAGTATAGTTATTTTTGTTCTTTGTGTGATAGCTGCTCTGTATTTTAGCAACAACTAAACTTCTTTAGAAACACTCAGACAAGACCATGGACGGCAAGATTTAAAAATAAATAACCTCAAGCCCTTTGCTTGGTATTTCTAGTAAGTTTGGTTAAGAACAGTCTTCCCCTAGTCTTCCTTGAGTTTCTTTATGTTGTATAGGCTTTCTGACTTGAGTAGCCATTGCAACTGGCTCTAACATTTTGGCAATCTGAAAGGTAGCATAAAGATAGTATATGCTCTACCATTTATAAAGATATTTTGCTAATGGTCTAGGCTGTAACTTTTGCCCTGCCTAGTTTTCTGTCATAGTCACCAACATCTACTTTGTGGTCCATGATCTACCTTGCAGCAGTTGCAGTACTACCTGGAATATATCAGTTTATAGCAGGAATTCAATAAAATGCTTGTTATTAAACAAGATAATACATTTGAAGTGGCATGTACCTGCACTTTAAACTGTATTATTGTATGTACTGAGAATGTAGAGATGTAGGAATAGAACGCAAATTTGTGGGATAAATGGATCAAATTTTTAAGTAAACCACTTTTCAAAATGAAGGATCCAATTTTACAGTTAAATTTGATTATAATAGAGAAACAGTTTTTATTAACAGTTTATTCCTTGTAGCCTCCAGAAGATATCAGCTGCATTGCATGGAACAGACAAGTTCAGCATATTTTAGCATCAGCCAGTCCCAGTGGCCGGGCTACTGTATGGGATCTTAGAAAAAATGAACCAATCATCAAAGTCAGTGACCATAGTAACAGAGTAAGTATATAATTGACTTGTGATGAACATGTTGTATTTCTGCTGTAGGTATTATTATATTTTTTGTCAGAGTTGACAACAATCAAATTTCTGTAAAGTCAAATCCTGTTTTTTAATTAATCAATCCTGTTAGAATGAATGTTTGGTTTTTTTCCTCTCAGGGAAAAATCATAAAATTCTTAATAAATATGTCGGATATTATTAATGGCGAAGAGAGATTGGTTAATCAAGGAACTTATTCCATGATATACTAGTTGTTTTTTGCTTTGCTGACTGTTTTAAAACATTGCAGTAACTTTTTTTTTTTTTTCTTGAGAGAGTCTTACTCTGTTGTCCAGTCTGGAGTGCCAGTGGCACGATCTCGGCTCACTGCAACCTCCGCCTCCTGGGTTCAAGTGATTCTCCTGCCTCAACCTTCTGAGTAGCTGGGATTACGGACAAAGAGCTATCACGCCCAGCTAATTTTTGTATTTTTATTAGAGATGGGGTTTCACCATGTTGGTCAGGCTGGTCTCAAACTCCTTACCTCATGATCCGCCTGCCTTGACCTTCCAGACTGCTGGGATTACAAGTGTGAGCCACCACACCTGGCCATTGCTGCAACTTTTTAATTCATCTTTAGCTTTTCTTAGAATATAAAAATTTTTCGTGCTGGGAACTTCATCACTGTGAACTTGTAATATTCAACTTCTTGGCCTCATCTCTTCCTCTCATTAGGCAGTGCTAAATGAGCTAATATCTTTCTGGCCCTTGCCCATAGAGCACATTAAATTCTGAACCTCATAGGTATCTTAATTTTTTTTTTATGTAATTGGGTGCTGTAAAATAATTTAGATATAATTAAGAGCTTTGTTTTTATTTATGATTACATTGGATAGTTTGACATTTTCTAAAATAAGTTTGTCAAAAGTCAGAGAATACATATGTAACTTAATAACAACAAAAAACTGGGAGAACATTTCTTCAGAGTATTGTTTTCAAGTGAATCAGCAGTTTTAAAACAGAAGTTTCAATGGAATAAACCATACCAGAAGCATTTTAGTCATTTTCTGGAACATTTAATAGAATCTGAATTTCCAAATAGTTCTTAATAATGTTAATTTATCCCATATGAAAATTTAAATAAGTTTTTTAAAGATATTTTGTCTTGATTTTTCTGCTAAAATAGAGGAAAAATGTGGGGTTTTCTTGTGCCTTGTGTGTGTGTGTTAATCTTTTTGTGCTTTTTAGGTTTTTTTTTTTTTTTAATGGCTTCTCGGTTGCTGTGTCGTCCATGCTGGAGTGCAGTGGTGTGATATTGGCACCGTAACATCCGCCTCTCGGGTTCAGGCGATTCTCTTGCCTCGGCCTCTCAAGTAGCTGGGATTACAGGCGCCTGCTACCACACCTGGCTAATTTTTATATTTTTAGTAGAGACGGGGTTTCACCATGTTGGCCAGACTGGTCTTGAACTCCTGATCTCATGATCCGCCTGCCTTGGCCTCCTAAAGTGCTGGGATTACTGGCGTGAGCTACCATGCCCAGCCTCTGTGTGTTAATCTTTTATGTATTTTTTTCCCATTTCTCTGAAAGTATTTTAAATGTGAAAAAATGTTTTCTCTACTGGCTGGGCGCTGTGGCTCATGCCTGTAATCCTAGCACTTTGAGAGGCTGAGGTGGGCAAGTTGCCTGAGCTTAGGAGTTCAAGACCAGCCTGGGTAACATGGTGAAACTCCTTCTCTACTAAAATACAAAAAATTAGCCAGGCATGGTGGTGCATGCCTGTAATGCAGCTACTGGGGAAGCTGAGGTGGGAGAATCGCTTGAACCCAGGAGACGGAGGTGGCACTGAACTGAGATTGTGCCACACTGCACTACAGCCTGGGTGACAAAGTGAGATTCCATCTCAACAAACAAACAAAATGAAATGTTTCTTATAGTTTTGATAGTGAAACTCATTTTTGGTATACAGTTATTCTGACTCAGAATGGTTTTGTATGTATCAAATAGCTGGATTAATTGAGAAAACATTCAGATATCTTTTAAGACTACTGTTTAAGATGGTCAATAAAATTTAGAAGTTTTACATTTGTTTTGTTTTGTTCCTTCAAATAAACCAAGGCTGGGTGCGGTGGGTCATGCCTGTAATCCCACCACTTTGGGAGGCCAAGGTGGGTGGATCAGTTGAGGTCAGGAGTTTGAGACCAGCCTGACCAACATGGTAAAACCTCATATCTACTAAAAATACAAATATTAGCCAGCATGGTGGCTTGTGCCTGTAATCCCACCTACTTGGGAGGCTGAGGCAGGAGGATCACTTGAACCTTGTCTTGAAAAAGTAAGTAAATAGGCTGGGCGCGGTGGCTCATGCCTGTAATCCCAGCACTTTGGGAGGCAGAGGTGGGCGGATCACGAGGTCAAGAGATTGACACCATCCTGACCAACGTGGTGAAACCCTGTATCTAGTAAAAAATACAAAAATTAGCTGAGTGTGGTGGTGCGCGCTTGTAGTCCCAGCTACTCAGGAGGCTGAGGGGGAAGAATCACTTGAACCGGGAAGCAGACATTGCAGTGAGCCGAGATTGCACCACTGTGCTCCAGCCTGGTGTCAGAGCAAGACAGTCTCAAAAAAAAAAAAAAAAAGAAAAAAAAAGTAAATAAACACATAAATAAAATAAGCCAAAGCTGATATTTTTTACTATTTGTTTTAATAAAGGCATATTTCTCATTTGAGTAATCAAATTACTTTTCATAAAGTAATTTGATTCATAAACTGTGAACCTTAACTATCTGCAGATGCATTGCTCTGGGTTGGCATGGCATCCTGATGTTGCTACTCAGATGGTCCTTGCCTCTGAGGATGACCGGTTACCAGTGATCCAGATGTGGGATCTTCGATTTGCTTCCTCTCCACTTCGTGTCCTGGAAAACCATGCCAGGTATCATGCTGCTGTTCTAAAGAACTTGATTTGTTTATTTTCTGAACATATTTACTTACTCCTTAAATTATCAGGTAATTTTTTTTAAATTAGGGAATGTACTTTGTCTCTTATAAACGTTAGTGTAAATGCTTTATTTTTATTTTAAGCTATGGTTATCTGATTTTATATCCCAAAAAAATGGTAGCCAAATGATAGCATAACAAAACAAAAATATGTGAAAGAATTTTCCACTTATTTCAAGTAATAACTAATAGATCAAAATTCTAGTATACCACAGTACTTTGGGACAACCCTTGAAATTTATTATACCATTTGACCTTTATTACGGTTGTCATACTTACAAAGTTGACTCTTCCATAACATTTGATGTTAAGCAACAGTTTAAAAGTTTGTTTTATTTCTGAATTTTTATTGATAACTTAAACATTTTTGAGAAAATAGTTCATTGTGCTTTCAAAACAAACATTTTTGAGAAAATAGTTCATTGTGCTTTCAATTTGAAAAATGTGTGGATGCTCTAAGCTGATGTGGGAATCTTGTTAGTTTTAGTATCATAAATTTAATTACTAATTTTGCAAATTTCTTATGATTGATATTCAGGTACCCAGACACATTCCTTTTAATGCTATAATATTTCCTAAGTACTTTTGAGCCTTTTTCATCTATCATGTTTAGAAATAAATAGACTTTTTTTTTTGAGACAGTTTTGCTCTGTTGCCCAGGCTCGAATGAAGTAGTCAGTCATGGCTCACTGAAGACTCAAACTCCAGGGCTTAAGCAATTATCCTGCCTCAGTCTCCTGTGTAGCTGGGACTGCAGGCATGTGCCATTGCACCCAGTTAGAAGGAAGTCTTTAACTTCTGTTTGTTTGTTTTCTTTTTCTTTTTTCTTTTGAGAAAGAATCTCACTGTCACGCAGGCTTGGAGTGCAGTGGTGAGATCTTGGCCCACTGAGGCCTTGACCTCCTTGGGTTCAGGTGATCCTCCCATCTCAGCCTCCCAAATACTTGGAACTACAGGTGTGCACCACTGTGCCCAACTAATTTTTCTATTTTTTTTAAGACAGGGTTTTGTCATGTTGCCCATGTTGGTCTTGAACTCCTGGGCTGAAGTGATCCACCCACCTCAGCTTCCTAAAGTGCTAGGATTACAGGTGTGAGCCACCACACTCCTGTCTTAATGAGTATTAATGCTTGTGATAATTCCTTGAGCTTCTTATAAAGGAGAAAAAGCCTGGTCAAAATGTTATCCTATGTCGTTGTTATGCTTCAATCAGATTTTTAATGAAGGATTGATTTTGAGAAGTTTTAATATTTTTTCTCATATTATTTAAGATCGTATTCAGTAATTCAACAAATACTCATTGAATATGTACTCTGTACTAAGCACTGTACCAGGGTTCATAATAAAACAAAAATCCCTGCCCTTAGGGAGCCTACTTGGTAGACGGAGGACAGCTAACATTTACATAGCATCTAAAGTTTAAAAGCACTTTACATATTAGCTTAATTCTCTTACTAACAATAGTGTAGATACTATTATTGCCCTGTTTTATAGATCAGAAATGGAAGCTCAGCAAGGTTAAACTTGCTCAAGGTTATATGACTAGCAAGCACTGACTTCCGGTCTAAACAGTCTGATCCCAGAGTCTTAACACTATACTCTACATACCAAGTGGACCTCTTTAATTCTCAATTTTCTTCCTCTAATAAGTGAAAGAGTTGGATATGAGATGATCTTTAAATTCCCTTCTAGTTCTACAATGCTGTGATTTTTTGTTTTGTTTTTGTTGTTGTTGTTGTTGTTGTTGTTTTTTGAGATGGAGTCTCGCTCTGTCGCCCAGGCTGGAGTACAGTGGCGCGATCTCAGCTCACTGCAACCTCCGCCTCCTGGGTTCAAGCTATTCTCCTGCCTCAGCCTCCTGAGTAGCTGGGA